>JAWWEU010000138.1:4340994-4352279 GCA_035583155.1 Acropternis orthonyx | reverse complement strand
AGGTAACAGAAATCTGAACAAGGCTTTTGATAGATCAGATGGCTGTTTGGACAGATTAGATGTGGGCTAACAGGAGCCTCCCTAAGTCTAATAGAAATGTGCAACCTTGCACCTGGCAGGGAATAACCTCATGCACAAGTACAGACTCGGTCTGACTATCTGGAAGCAACTTTTTACAAAAGGACCCAGGGGATCCTCGTGTATGTGAAGTTCAGCATGACCCACCCTCATGGTTGAGAAGGGAAGTAGCATCCTGTGCATGAGGCAAAGTATAGCCAGCAGGTTGAGGGAAGTGTTCTTGCCCCTTTGTGCAGTGTTACTGAGAGAGATACAAAATGCTTTGTTCAATTATTTGTTCCTCAGTACACAACAGACACTGGGATGAGCCCAGAAAAGAGCTGTGAAGTTGGTCAAGGGCTTGGAGAACCTGAAATTAAAGCAGAGTTGGTGAGAAAGGGTTCACACTGATTGACCTGGTGGAAAAAAAACAAAACTCTCAGGGTGGGTGAAAGCAGACTGCTAGTTTTTATATATGTGTATAAAATCCACACTGTGATGACGAACTGATGAAAGGGAATAAAGCGGATGGAGCCTTACTGTATTCCCGTAGTGCCTAGGGAACAAGCAAGAAGCAATGGACATGGATTAAAGCACAAGAAATTCCATTTGAACAGTGAGAATGGTCAAACACTGGAACATGCTGTCCAGGGAGGTTGTGGAGTGCATTTCTTTGCAGATACACAAAACCCAAGTGGACACTGTCCTTAGCAAGCTGCTCTGGTTGACCCTGCTTTGAGGGGGGACACTTGTACTCAATGGTGTCCAGAACCTCTGTGGTTGTATAATTCTGCTGTGGGTTCTGGGTGTACGCCTTGGTGCCAATATGAGTTAATTGAGCTGCTGTTCCTTTCAGTTTCTCTCTTTCCTTAATGATGGTGTTGCCCACCCCAGTCAGAATTCAGTTTGATGTGATTGCTTCTCCACTTTGAATTGCACGGGGTTTGCATGTCTGCACAAGGAAATTTCCTTGTTGACATAAAGACAAACCAAGAGCAATTTGCATCAAGGCTCACTTACTTCATGTAAATGCTGATGGAGCAGCTTGCAGTTATATCAAGTTGTTTAGTTTTAGTCATCAAAGGAATACAGTGATTCATTTCGTAATCGGCAGTTTCAGCAAACATGTAAGAAAAAGAATCCCTTGTCTTGAATGGGTGTGATTAGTAAGTTGGCTAAAACAAATTAAAGTACAGCAAAAAATTGTGCCTGTGTTTTCTACTTACTGAAGATGACAAACTCCTCTAACAAGTCAATTATGGCAAGACTATGTCAAACTGTAAAGATTTGAAGAAGAGGTGCTCATGTCTTTTCTTGATGTTTCTACCCCCTGCTGAGATGGATCTTACTAAAAGTCTCTGAGAGTCTGCTTGGTATTACAGTTATTATATACAACAATGTTGAAGTGGAGCAGACTTCAGATTGTCTGTCAGCCAACCTTGGTTTTACATGCTATCTGTAATTAAAAACAGGTTCTTAAAGTCAGGGAAGCTTAAGAGTTAATGCTATAGATGTAAAATTCCTGGTATTTTTTTCTTGAATGCTGTTATTGCAGAAAGCTTTAGGAGTTATCTGAACTGATGTTTTCAAAAGCAGAATGTGCCCTTTAAAACGAATCAAGGGCATGTCTGAACCCTTGAATTTTTTGAGTTATTACTGTTAGAAAAGAGGTCAGATTACCTGGAAGATGTCTTCACTGGAGTTCTGAAACCTTGGCTTCTTTCTCACTTCAGACCTGCTTTAGCATAGTGATAAGGACACAAAAGTGATCTCAGTTTTTTTTGTTCTTTTTAGTTTTCTGAGGAATAATATGACCTTTTCAAGGAAAGAAGTCCATGGTGCCTGAAGTCACAAGATAACCACAAACAACGCTAAAACTAATGGCTTACCATATTATCTTTAATTTCCAGTTTGAATAGATTGGAATTTGTTTGATGTGAGTGTTACACTTCAATATTTAAGTTAAAATATGTACTGTAATTGAACACTCATCCCTTTCCTTTGTGCTATGAAGTATGAGTTGCAATAAAATATTAATTAACAATTAAGTTACAGAGCTAAAGAAAGAACAATTCTGGGTAAACTAAGCAGTTAATTTTATTGCAGTAATAGCTCAAAATTATGATATTAGGTATGGTCTTTGAAGGTTGTGTGTCCTTAGGAAAAGCCCAGTAGAGAAAAAGGACTAAGCCTAAGATGCCAAAGACCTTCTTTTTGGTCAAAAGCCATCATGTCCCAGGAAGAACAAGTCTGATCATGGTGTAGAACTCGAACTTCATATATGGGGATCAAACTTGTCCAGAGCATCTCTTCTCCCATCACTCAGGGGAAAGGGTGCTTGAGAATTAAAGGGCAGGTCCATAGTAAGGACATCTTTACAGACAGTGCAAGATCCAGGCAAGTATCTTTACTGTCTATAGAAGAATTGGTGATCTTCTAGAAATGGTCACAGGAAGAAAAGAATTCTACAGAGCTCAGGAATTGTGCCAGTGTTTCTGACTGTTCCTTGGGCAATGATGAAACTTAAGGGGAAGAAAACCTATGTGAGATTGGCTGTGGTTTTGAGTCTTGGGGCCAAGAGTCACTCAATTCTGAAGCAAAGGCAACTTGAACTAAACCAGATAAATAGCTCTTGGTCTTTAATTGTAGCAAGTGGCAGTTTTCAAGGAGGGACATCACCACCTGGCAGTGTGATGCAATAGTTTGTCTAAAAATCAGCAAGACTATGAAGAAACAAGGGCATTGATTGCATGTCAGTGCTTGACTCCCTGGTACCTCTGCATTAGTTTAAAAAGAAGCAGAACAGGATGAATCATTTGTTGGTAGTCCAACTGATCTGTTGTGTGTGACCCATATTCTTAATGAAGGTGTCAGTAACTGTTTCATTATATACCTATACGAAATTGGGTTTACAAAATAATGTAGAAAAGGCATGTACTTTATCAGATAGTTGGTCTGCCACTGTCCCTCTACTCTCTCTACCACTGGCTGTTTTCTTTATCTCTAGATTTTTTAAAGGCAGGGAGTATCTGTTCAGAAACAAAAAGGATTGCAAAGATAAAGAGCAACAAAAATCATCAGATTAGGTTATTCTACATCAGAAAACTAGATTATTATAGGTGGGACTGATTGCATAGTTTGCAGCAAAACAGCGTTTTCTTTTGGGAAGTGTTGACTTTATTGTTTCAAGTCTTATCTTTGAAACATGTTGGCTTAAGGAACTTTTCATCCACAAGGCTCTGGGAATTCTGGTTCATACCAAGTTTTTGAGGTCAATCTAGCCAAGAGAGGCAGTTGTGGAAAACAGGAAATCTAAAGTGTAGCACAAATCCTCCTGAGAAACAGAGCAAATATTTGTTGGGCATAGGGTTGTAATATTTTCTATTGTATGCATCTGTAGACTTAAGTTGATTAAATTGTTCTTACCTACCTCACATAGAGGTGAATGGTACACAAATGCATCTTAAGCCTTCTAACACTGGTGTTAATTAGTTTTCTGTACTGAGCAGAAAATGTGAGTGGGAACCTATTGATAAATAAACTTCTGAAGTTACTGTAGGCATTTTGCAAATTCCAGTGCTTGTTAGTAAGGTTTCTGTTGTAGGTGGCATTAAGGTGAACAGCAAAGTCTGAGGACTTGAAGAGTAGGTAATAAGATACGGATCTAGTTTATTTTGTGAACAGGTTTTGTTACTGACTAAAAGGAAATATGTGTTATAGGTAGAAGGAAAGTGTCTTGTGTGAGCTTGATCTGGCCAGGTTGTGTCCATCTATATTACAAGTTTGGGACATGTAGTCAGGACAGAAGATTGTCAGGCATCTTGTAGAGAAGGCTTCATGACCTTGCAGGCAGGACAAATAAAAGGCAATTTAGTACTATAGCCTGTACATAAGTAATAGAGGTCATGTGTGTAAGGAGTGTGAAGCCTGTCAGTAATGGATGAGAAGGCTGCTGACTTCATCTGATCACTGTGGCCTCTCACTGTAATGCTGATAATAATAACAAAATATTCTGAGGGGAAAATATTTATGCAACCTGGTCTGGAATACCCTTTCCAGTTGTGATCAGCTATAGTAAAGAGAGGATTAATTTGGGGTTGGCATGAATTAATGGCTAAGTGATCAGAAAGCATGTTATATGGAACAGCAGTTACAAGGAAAATGAAGGAGCTTGATGTTGCATGGTTGTTATTGACAAAATTATTATAAGGATATTATTGAGCTGCAAAGTACATGAGAAAAAGAGAATAAATACCCCAGTGAAAAGCTTTTTCAGCACCTGAATGAATAGGAGTGAAAATGACAATATCAATATGCTGTAAATGAGAAGTGACCTAACTGCCCTGATTTCTGCAAGTGAGTCAGAAGACTTAGATGTTTTTCAGAAGGCATTCAATTAAATATAGAGAGAGGCTAAGGTCTATGATTTGTGTTCTTGTCTTGGAATAAGTGGAAGAATGTCAGAAATAGCCCTTCATTCCCAGTGAGCTGAAGTAATCCTGTCCCAAGAGCATCCTTTTCAACAGTATAAATCCCCAAGGCCATTTGAAAATAACAAACATTTCTGAGACTTATGTGGGTTTCTGGAATGATGTAACATCTCAATTTTGTCCAGTTACCTGTCTCAGAAGCAAATTAGGTGCTCACAGTCTTGCTGAGGAGTGAGATCATATTTAGAGCAAATTTTTCTATTATTATGCAGATTGATGCTGGGTACCTTGAAATCTCCACTAGAAGGGCACAGAAGCAAAATGGACTCTTCAAACTGTTGTGGTTATTTCTGTGGAACCTTTTGTGCAACATCACTGAGGCCAAACACTATTAAAGGAAAACTTTGAGCACTTTAATTGTAGATCTGGATCTTGAACAAGCTGTGAGCAGTGATAAGTGGACTTAGTGAGTCTTGAGCTGGCTAAGCCAGGCCAGTTCACTTGTCCTTTTTACAGATCAGAGATCAGGGATTTTTTTTTTTTTTTGGTCCCCCACCTCTTATTGCTCAAGAAAAAAAAATCTCATCTTCCACTGATTGTGGTTTATCACTGCCAGACATAATCTGCTGGGAAGTAGGAAGACTTGAGGAAGGAGTCCTAAGCTGCTGTGTACTGACAGTAATCCGAATCAAAAATTGCCTTTAGTTCCTCCCTTCTTCCCCAACTTTCCTGTACCTGGAACTAATTTTGGCCTTCCTTATTTCCATGAGATATGGAATTGTATCTTAGAAAACAATTGTTTAAAAATATTTCTACAGTAAGGTAAAGACCAAATTATTGGATGCTTATCCCCATACCTCATCCACTGCTTTTTTTTTTCTTGTCACCCAAGAAAATTCATTTGCAATTTGGCAATGCATGGCAGCAGGAAAGAACACCTGATACTAATTTCTTTAGCTCCTGATATTATTTACAGGATTATTAAGCTTCCCATCTGCACTTATAACTTGTGACTCCACTTGTGTTCTATGAACAAGTTAGATAACTTCAGTCTTCAGGACTTAATTGAGATACTATATAGTTTAGACATCTAACAGCCATGTCTTTGTGTAAAATATTATAATTACTTTACTGTTTTCAGACCCATTGAGCCTAGACAGTTACTCAGGGCCTTTAGATTTATCTATGGCACCCTCCAGCTAAGAGTTTCTTTTGTAAGATCAGTTTCTCTTCATAAAAAGCAACAAACAGCTGAAACAAGCCCCCTACTCCTTCAGCTGTGATTCCTGAGCTCCTGCATTTAGTCATTCACAGAGTTGTAACATTATTGCTTTTTACATTGCTCTCTTTGTGTGAAAATATTTATGGTATATGTTCCTCCCTAAATAATACCTTATAGCTCACAAGATTAGAGAACTAAAAATTGGACTGTACTTAATAACTTCAGGTTCATCCTTTCAGCTTTTTCTGACAAGCACCAGGGACTTGATCTAAAATGTCTGAGTTGCAGTGAAAGAGTAGACAGGTTTAATTTCGATGTGTTGCCTTGGAATGTACATGAACATGGGAGGACATCTTCATGGGAATTTTTAGAGTACCTGGGTAGTTAACTTTATTAAAGCAGCTGTAAAACTTACAAGATCAGAAGGATTTGCTCTAAAGACTCAAAAAGAATAAGACTGGGTAGGTGAGCTAATCCAGATTCCTGTTGTAAATAAGTAATGTATAAAATGTATAGAGCATAAAAGGAGGTACTGTGAGATGTCCGTTTTTGGATTCTACTTTTCTTAAGAGTAAGTTAACCTGCTGAAGCTCATTTCTTAAAGAAAAGAAGGTAGATAAGAGGTAACCTTTGGGCTTCCAGAAACACTGGATACAGATTGATCCATTCTTCTGGAGTATAGTGAGGAATGATAGTCTAGGTTTAAGAAATCTGTGCAATCTGGGGTTTAAACTTGTAGATATCCATTATCTTCTCCACTGTGCCGCTGAAAGATCTGTGATCCCTTTTCTAAGTAACAGTGTTGGTTGCGTACCACTTGTACCAATGACAGTAAGATCTGTGCTCTTCAGAGGTGAAGCAGCATAAAACAGAGCACTTAGGTGGAAATGGCTGTCTGGATTAAAGATGATTTTGAATCTATACAGAAGTCACCAGGTGCTCAGAAGGGTTATTGAAAGGCCAGGGGTAGGTGGAAAACTACTTTGTAGTAATATGTAGCTTTGATTTAGGGGATCTTTAAGAGCTGAGAGCAGAAATCCGATTCATCTGTTCAAACTATAGCCAGAACACCTTGTGTGGTGAGGCCCCACTGAGGCGCAGTGTGTGTGTAAAGCAGTGAAGAAAGTGGCGGAGGAGGTGATTAAATCCTGTGTCACATGCCACAATCTCCGTACTGTTCTGATTACAAAGTTGTTCTTTTGTTTTTCTTCCACAGAAGTGAAGGTGGAAGAAGCAGATCCAGAGTCCAGAGTGATGTCTGTTGTCACATTTCCTAAGATGACATGATACTTGGCCAAGGATGTCAATTTGACAGTGTATCTTTATGTAATGGCAGAGAATCATACCTTTTATAAGCCTGCCCAACTTGTCTTTGTTTTCACTTTTTATCTCCTGTTCAGATAGCCAGACAAGGCACAGAGCTGCTGTTTGAGCTCTGAGTGAAATTCCTTCTCTGCTTGACTGTTCTCTGCAGACACTGCTAACAAGCAACCTTCCCAGCAAACTCTGATGGAATAAGCTCTGATAACCTGAAAGAAGACTTGTGTTGTGAGTCCCCTAAAGCCCAGAGGGGTGGGTTGTCTTTTTCTCAGAGCACACACTGCTCTAAACCCCAAGATGTTGGATCTGCTCTTCCTCAAAGCACACAGTCCAAGATCTTTTCAGGGAGAGTTTCTCTTCTTTTTTTTTTGGTTTTTTTTTTTGTTTGTTTGTTTGTTTGTTTTTTTTTTGTTTTTGTTTTTCAGTCTTTTGAGTGTCTGGGATATGGAAGCAATGGGAATTAACATGCTAATCCTCAAGTGCAGTCGGGAGGAAATTCTTTCTCAAAAGAAAGGATGGAGTTAATGCATTAGGTTTCTTCTTGCTGAAAGCCCACCCTTGACACCACTGGTACTGTCAGTCACCCACAGTCTTGTTCCTATACTGTGGAAGTAGCAAGAGGTCTTGTGTTCTTTCAAACAACCATGGAGTGAGGGGTGGAGGGGAAACCACACTGTCTGCACACTCAACCCAGCTCATCCAGATCCCAACCATGTGAAAGAGATATTTGGTTCCTTTGGTGTCAGTGCAGTTTAGAAGCAAGTTGGAAGCAGATGAATATTGGGCATTTCCTTAATGCGGATTCTTTGTTAAAACTTGGTGGGTAGATGTCTGGTTATATTGGGCATGCTGGTCTGGCTTAAGGTGCTAATGTTCATTTTTCCATCTGTGCTGTTTTCTCTGTGGCCATCTTCTGTTTGTCTCAAGGAGCTAAGATCCTGAGGGTAAAATAGAAAGCTGGTGTTCTTTTTGGAAGTACATTCATGATTGAAACCAACTTGTGTGGAAATCAGTGAGTGAAATTTGTATCTAGAATGGGGCTTTAAAGGGCTGTTGTTCAAGTGGTAATATGATTAATTTTTTCAGCATTAATTTTGATTAGCTGACCTGAACAGTTTCTCTATAAAGTATGTTGAGCAGTCAGTCTATACTTGCAGTGAGTAATTTTGCTTTTTGGAGCTTGTTGGAAATTTAAATGGGTCTGTGTTCAGGCCCTTTCCCTTGTCAGTGTTGCATGGTACGTATCAGAGAGCAGGAACAATCACAGAACGGTTTGGGCTGGAAGGCACCTTCAAGATGATCTCACTCCAGCCCCCTGCCATGGGCAGGGACACTTTCCACTTGACCAGGGTTCTACAAGCCACATCCAGCCTGGCCTTGAGCATCTCCAGGGCTGGGTTAACAATGGAGGGCGGACAGTAACTTAAAGGAGTTTTCCATTCTAATGAGAAGATCCTGGGACTGCAGTGACTGAGTCCTGCCAAGCTTGCCTGGAGCAACTGGGAGTTTAGACTGAATCTGCCAGGACAAGGATTAGCGGCAGGCCTTAAAAACAACAGGACCTCATAAACCTGGGGACATGTACTTATAGGTAAGGTAAGTGACACAGGACCGGTTATCTTTCTGCATGTCTAATGAGTGAGAATTGTCACTGCGCAATGTTAGGAGAATGGATCAGCTGGACTGGCTCAAGTACTGAATGTAACTTTCTGTGAGTGGTGTTTGGAGAGGCAGGATCTGCATGGCATCACTGGGAGGGCAGTTCCCAGCTTCAGTTTAGCTCTCTTGTTTTGTTTTCAGCTCCAAGCAATGCTGCATGTCTGGCACAGCTGGCCAGTTCCTGTGTTTGCTCGAGACAGGCTTTGTAAGGGGATGAGATGTCAGACTGTGTAAACCCTGACCTTACTGCATGGAATTTTCATGCCTTAGGTAACTGACAAAGTGTATCTCTAAGAAGGATATTGGAGTGGCTAAAAAGACTTAGGCACACAGAGCCCAGGACATGCAGCCATTTGGTAAATGTCATCTTGCAGTGGTGGCTGTGTAACAGTGTGAAACCTGCCTTGAGATGAAAAATCAGTCATGTAACAGCTTTCCCATCATCCCAGGAAGTAAGACCTAGTCATTAGCTTGCTGCTGTTGTACTAGCCAGACAATTTATTGTTAAATGCTTGTCTGTAAAGAAAAATCTGCTTTTTCTGGGAGCTCTCGATAGCACTGACATTTACTCAGAGTAAATCTAACATGGATTGGCTCGGGACACAAGAGCCTGACAGACATGACATTTGCTGCTGCCATACTTTAACCAATATTGTGATGATAAGGTCTTGGCTATCCAATGGAATTGATGAAATACAATTTTAAACCTAATGGGTAGTCTATTTACCTTCACACTAAGCTGTAAGAAGAAATAAATTAAGGATCTTTTCATGCTTCTTGATATACACTGAAAAAACCTCATGAATTAAATTTACCCTGATTTCCATTGTCTCCAGGCATTAAAAGTACAAGTTAGGGTTTTTTCTGTCCTTTTGACGAGTTTGCCAGTCTGTTTTCAATAGCCTTGTCAAAGTGCAGATTGTATGTGATCTTTAAATACTGAATGAGTGCATGCTCCTGGAAATTATGCTAAAACCCATGGAAAATAAGGTGGTTGGGGACAGCCAATGTGGCTTCACTGAGGGAAAACTGTGCCTGACAAACTTGTTGGCCTTCTGTGATGGAGTTACAGCATTGGTGGATGAGGGGAAGAGCAACAGAAATCATCTACCTGCACTTGTACAGAGCATTGGATACTATCCCACACAGCAACCTTGACTCTAAACTGGGGAGGCATGGATGTGACACATGGAGCACTCTGTGGATAAGGAATTGGCTGGATGGTTGCACCCAAAGTGTTGTGGTCCATGTCTCCATCTCCCAGTGCAGACCAGTGACAGGGGTTGTTCCCCAGGGTTTGGTGTTGGGACTGAGACTTTGTCACCCGCAGTGGCAGTGGGAATGAGTGCACCCTCTGCAGGTTTGCCTTGGCATGCTGGAGGGAAGGGATGCCATCCAGAGACCTTGGTAGGCTTCATCATAGACCCAGTCCTGATGCAATATTTAAGAAACTTCAATGAGATCCATAAATTAATTAATACTTGGATATTATATCAGTGTGGTTTTAGGTGCAACTCTGCAAGCTTGGCATGGTGTTTGTGTTGTAAGAGCGCGTATTGGGATCAAGTATTTTGGTATGGTGGGAGATGGAAAAAAGGGCTAAAGACAAGTATTTAAAGGTTTCATTAATTAAACAATCTTACTGAGCTGTGGCACCTCCCAAGGATGATCCTGAATATGAGTGATAGCAGCACTCTAAAAGCAACCTGAAGTCCTTTTCCTCACTAATATTCACCCAGATCCCTCCTACTGAAGCAAGTGAGAATTTTCTTATGGTAATAGTCAGAGGGGAATGATATGTCTTGATGAAAGAGAGGAGGAAAATATCAAGTTGTGATTACCCTTAAAAAAGAGTGTGCTAGAAAAATATAAACATTACCAGTATTTAGCATCAGTTGGGAATATCTTGCAGGAAATGAAATAATGTATTATTAAAAATATGGAATAGTTTTATTTCCACTAGGAAATGAAAGAGTTGCATGAGAATAGTGCTTTCATAAATGATACACATAATATTTCTATTTTAACATTAGTCATAAATTTGATTATCAATAGTATAGTGTGCCAGGAGTTGTGTTGATAAGATCTAATTATTTATGGATTTATTTTGCCAGAGATTTTTTTTAAGTGCCTTGAAGTAAAGGTTATTGTCCTTCATGGTTTAAGATAATCAAATTACATGCACAGTGTTGTTGGGGGAGAAGCAATTACCAGTCAGGCACACACAATTAAAATAAGTTTTGAAGCCTTCAGAGAGTTTTAACCTTTTATTACGATTCTTAAGTAAAAATATTTTCCTAATAGTTTATAGAACTCTTGGAAAGTCAGAACTTATTGTTTTTAATGCAAACTGCGCATATATTTTAATGGATCTTCCATTTGAATGAGTATAGCACCTTTGGTGAACAGCACAGTAGCTCTGGTCAATGATTCTAAATTATGAAGGTAGACATAAGAAGAATTAAGACAAAACTTCTCCCGCCCCCCGCCCCCCGTTTGTTTGTTTTCCCCCCAGTGTGATGTGTATCTCAGTTAGTGTCAGAACATAACAAAAGAGGTCCTCTGCGTGTTCCGACTCTGCTAGATAGCTTATGCTT
>JAWWEU010000138.1:4234152-4340894 GCA_035583155.1 Acropternis orthonyx | reverse complement strand
ATGCTTGGTTAGGGGATGTTGGCCAATAATACTGAATGACACCTTAACCCTGCAGCTTGGATTCAAATTGTTCCAAATTTACGCGCCCTTTGAGCTTTAAGGCATATGAGTGTTAATGGTTACTTAAGAGTTTTGAAGGGATTGTAACATTATTCCAAAAAATATAATGAATCACTGTCATCATATGGCAGGACAGTGATTAATACTGTGAATGACACAAGGCTTAATTAAAGGAATTAGAATGTTACAAGAAGGTATCAGCTAACAAATGTAACAGAACTGTTTTGAAGCATCTTCCAGTGCTAGTTCTGGGATTAGTACAGACTCTACTTGCTTTGTAAGGTGCTTGATACGTGTCATTTTAGGTAAGAGAATGTTGGGGAGTGTTATTAGTCATGAAATATCAACCAATTTTACATATTTTAAGCATGTGCCAGCAAGGGAAACATAATACAGTTTGTCAGGATGATGGCCATGTATCAAAGTAACAGAATTTTCCTTAATACACTCCAGAAATAGCAACAGGTTGTATCAGTCAATATGCTCAAACAGCAGAGGTTTGGGAGTTACCCCCTTTGAGCCTTTCTTAGTTCAGTGCCATCAGGTCTGATAGTTCAGTGCCATCAGGTCTGATCAGTCAGGATGCAGACATGAGAACTAGCTTGCTCTCCCAGGACTAAGTAGATCAGTGACCCATTTTACAAAAGCAGGACCTTTCTGTTCAGTTTCATTTTTTTTTTTTCCCCCCTGAATTCTAAGTGCACAAAGGATTTCTCACTACAGTGAATGCAGGGCTTGGAAAAGCTATTTTTGCTTGCTTTGGTTTGAGTCCTGCTGTCACCTGCAGAATGGGTGTTACAGCTTGTGTGTGTGCTGTCTGGTAGCCCCAGCAGGTGTTTGATTCAACTGATGACTTTGCTGTTTAAGTTCTTGACCATGTGAGTAAAATTAGTGTATCTAGTTTCACTGTAATAATCTACATTATTGTATACATGAAAAGATGAGTCTTCTCCTTCCCATACCACAACTAGTGAGAACAGAACTCTTCTTTCATGAGTTGCTGAAAGGTGCAGAAGGTACCAACTATTAGTTGAATGGTTGAAAATCCTCATTTTGTTCCCTCTTGCTCCCTAGGAAAGCACAATGGTTACTCTACATTATATTTCGCTTTGTGAGCTTCATCTTTTCTTTGGAATATTTGAAATTTGGGAAACTCAGAACAGGATTTGTTCAATTCTTTACAGCTTTAAACCTGGTTGTACAAGTCTTTCTGGGAAAATGTCTGATCAGGAGATAGAATGTCCTGCTAAATTTTCAGAAGGTTTCAAGTAGCTTTTTGAATATGGAAATGTTAGAGACTGAATTATCTGAATGCTGAAATGACCAAATTGCTGTGGGTTGTTATTACTCATTGTCTTTGTGGCATATGTATTAGAGCACACACATAGAAGCCTATTGGTTGTGTGTGCCTGAGAAGCAGAAGTTACCAGCTGAAAGTTCGAAACACAGAAAGTAATAACCAACAGTGGAAAACAGGAACTTTAAGCTGCACGCTGACAGAGCGTGGTGTAATTGAGTTGTAAGTAATGGTGACTGGTGACATCCCAGTGGGAAGGGACTGCTGCGTAAAGGTATGTGCTGACTCACTTTAAATCTGCAGTAGATCAAAGCAAGGCAGGTACAAAATGTCACTGTGGTGTTGCAAAGCTGGGAGAAGCTGACAGTCCTGACAACAGCTGCCACTGCTGCATTAGTGTTCCTTCAGAATGTCAGCCATTCTTCATTTGAAGAGTGAGTGACCTACTTGGAAAATCAAAGTAAGTTGCTCTTGCCCTTTGGGAAGTAATGCCACTCTTTTTCCATCAATTAGTAGATGGTGAGTGAAGGTACCACGTGCAGATGTTGCCCTAGGCTGCAGAACCGGGGGAAAATTCAGACAAAAACTGTACTTAATGGTACCTTGGCATGTTTGTCCATTTCTTTAGGCTTTAGGGCATGGTGTTCTATTTAGAGACAATCAGCTCATGAAGGGCTAACTTGGGAGAGAAACTGTGTTTTTCAAGATGGAAAAAAAGTAAAATTACTTCAGAGTGTTGAGTCGAGCATGTTAATGATGAAAAGAAAAGGAACAGGGAAAGCTCTAACCTAGTGTTCTGAGAGTGAGGATTATTCACTGGGATGATGGTGTTCTCTTTTAAAAGGCATGTTCTATCAAATGTAGCCAAGTGTCAGACTTGGCATAAGCCAGGCTTTCAGTTGTTGGCAGAGCCCAGTTGGTGTCTAAGTGAGAGCACATGTTGGATTTGTTTTACTGTATTCTAAAGAGAGCTTCATGTTAAATTCTGAGTGCCATGGAGAACAATCAGCTCAAGAAGAAGAAACCTGTAAATAAATGCTCTGATGGCAATTAGAATCAATACAAAATCCAGTCCTACTGATTGCAAGCTTCTATTTTCAAAGGAAAGGAGTGGCAGGGGATCCTTTTTACTATATGCAAAAGAACTTAGTGTTGTTCTTTCTGCTTTGTTTATTGTCCCTTACTGCTATTCAGAGTGTTACAGAAGGAGCAGTTGATCTCCTTTTACGGCAGTGATTTTGTGGTTTTTATTACAAAGTTCAAAAACCTATAACTACCCCTTTAAAATATAGGAGAAAAGACAAAAAGGTAACCAGAACTAGAATGTGTGTTTCCTGTTCCCACTGTCATGCAGTTTGTCCAGACTAAGAGTCAATTCAGCTTTGCTCAAACTGTCAGAAGTTTGTTCGGTACCATTTAAAAATCAGAAGGGAGATGGTAGGGTTCATAGGGTTGGCTGGATCATGTATGGGATTACTGATTTATTGGGTTTTAGTCTGCACGGATCACATAAGATCTGTCAGAGTTGCTTGGCACAGGAGCAAGGCAGAGGGAGCTTTGAGGTTTACATTTGTGGTCCTGTTCTTGCTGTATCATTCCAGGTGCTGGCTGTTGGACAGACTGTGGTTGTCAGGGGAATGGTGTGGCAGTTCTCCATAACCTTTTTGTTAACAATCTTGTTTCTGATGGTGAAGGAAAATAATGCTGGGCAAGCAAGGCCAGCTTCAGTATATGGACAGTGGAACCCCAGAAGCAAGAGGTGGTGACATAGAACAGCTTTCGAATTGTTTGTTTCAGTGTGTTCATGAGAATAAAACAGATTTTGTGTTTAATTTTGCTGTCCAGCACTGAGGACTCAGTGCCTTCTCATCCTGTAATGTCCACAGAGAAATTAGCTGGAGAAATCAGTGCAACAACATAAAAGACAGTATCAAATAATAGGAAATAGTTGTTTAATCCACTGTCAAACTCTCTAGGACTGGAGCAACTCTGTCTGACTAGAAACTCCACTTTCCAGAGGTTTATTATCCTTTTCAAGGTTACTAACAGTGGTTCTTGGAGCTAATGAAGAAGAAGAATGTCACCCATCATCCCACGCTGTCTGCGTTAAACCTTCTGGTAGCTGTAAGAAGAATACTGAACTCCTTTCTTTTTTGGCGGAGATTGCATTCTGGCATACTTGAAATTGTAAGTATACAATGCGTAGAGAGGCGAGCTGTCCCTAAATCAGATTCTTTCTAGTTTAAATGCTATTTATTCTAAACAAAGCATCTGAAAAGACAGTTGAAGTTTAGAAAGTGTCTGCAAGAAGGAGGTGACAATGTTTGGGCTTTTTTCCCCCCAAAAGTGGAAGACTTCCAGGACAGGATAAAACCGAAAAGGCATCTGTTTATAATACTTTCTAGCATTCCTGGGGGTAACATTTGTCATGGAAGTTAATGAAGCGAGAGTCCTGTGACAAAACATATTTCATAAGTTTACATCTTACGTGTGTCCCCATTGCCCAACTCTGTGAAAATTGCACATTTTTTATTGTTGCAGTGAACTCATCAGCAGCTGGACAACCCTGGAACTGGAAGTGGGTTCCCATGAACCCATGGGAGAAGCTTCCAAGGCAAGTCTTTGAAGTCTAAGGAGGTTTTGTGATATATAGTAATTACTGTTTTGTTAAGGAAACTGATGAAGTTCTTATTTGACCAAACCAGTGGAGTTATGACATGATAATGTGTTGTTTACCCTAAAGTTGTTTTATTCCAGAAAAAAATGCATGATTTCTTTCAAAAAATACATTGCATTTTATAAAATTTAAAAGATACCTGGAATACAAGACTTTGATGAGCAACAGCCTCTAAATTTCTTTATTCAACAGCTTTGCATGGAGTAGTAATATTTTTATTCCTGCACTTGCAAAAATTGTCTTGAAATAAAGTAGAAAGATTTTCTTTTACTTAGACTACAGAGTTTTAGTTTGTATTGACAAACTAAAATAAAACCCAGTTGTGTTAAGTGGTAAATAGCATTTAAAAATTGTTGGCCTTCTGTCCTCATGTGTACATTCAATGCTCAGTCTGAGTTTTCTGATGCATTATGGCAATAAAAGATGCCATGCATTTGCTCTAATAGAGGTAGCCTTTGACCCTCTGGGCATCAAGAGATGAAAAAACCAAGTGAAACTAGTAAACAATAAATAGTTGCTGCATTGTTGGACTCGCAATTGCCATCTGGGGGTGATGGATAAAGTATTCCAGGACAGGGTGGGCCTTGCTTTAGGGTTTTATGCTATTGGTGCTCACAGGAGCTGGGTATTGCAGCTGGGGTGTTTTGTTTAAACGAGTTCACTCCTTTCCTTCTTACAGGAGGACAAAGTGAGTTGGGGAATCCTTGTGTTGAAATCATGCCATAATCAGGCTGAAATACCAACAGAGGGTGATCCCTGCACACCATGAGGTGATACACAGTGCGGATACTGCTGAGGCAGGGCTGGAACACACTGCTCTGCGATCCATGTTCTGCTGCTTTTCAGAGCAACTTAGGCTGGATTTAGTGTCTTTTCCCAAGCTGGTACCATTAGGTGAGCATTGTGTTAATTGGTAACTATCTCGCTTCCTGTTCAGAGCTGTAGTTCTGCACTGCATCCCGGAATCTCGCCTTTCATGTCAGTGTTGGCATCCAGACAGAACCCACAGCTCATTTTAACAAACTGATTTTTGGAGTAAATCCTTGTGATGAGGCATTTTTGTCATACAGGAGGAAGAGTGTCTGGTAGTGCCAGAGGCTAGTCCTGCTCTCTCCTAATGAGAGCTGGAAGAAATGGTATGATTATCACAGGCACTCATCTCTGGTAGCTGGAACTTTGCATATTCTCTCTGGTATCATTCCATGTTCACTAAAGGAAGTGGACCTTCTAGTCCCATGAGCTGTCAGAAAATCTAAACATATATAGAAACTGTACTGAAGAAACCATTTGAAGAAAGGAAGGACGGGAGTGCAATTTATAGTGAGGATGGGAATTGAAGGGTCAAAGGCTTCCTTCTGAGCACTTGAACCTTAAACTATATATGCAAGGAAGTTGTCAGTACTAGTTTGCTTGGAAGGGCTGATAAATGCTTGGAATTTATAGATTTCTTTCCATCAACTACTGTTTTTCTCTGCCTGTGCTCTTTAAGCAGGTCAATTTATTTCCTACAAAAAAGTGTAATTTTTAGCATTTCAAGGTGAGTACTGTAGCTGGAGCTTGCAGAACAAATACAATTTTCATCATAATATGTGATAGGAAAACAAAAAAAGTGAAAATAATTTTTTGGGCTAAAGTAAATTAATGTGGATGGATAAATTATCTGATTGTCCTTCTTAAAAAAAAAAAAAATCAGGTCTGCAAGACTGTTTTCCTTATTTTATTTTTCCATCAGTCTTTGCACCTTCCAAAGTTGTCCACTCAGTCTTGCAAGTTTAGCAGCACAACTACAAGAGCCCAAAAACACATGGTCAGCAGTGATAAGAACTTGGGGTTCACAAAGAGGTTTTAGTGCTCACATCTTCATGTTAAGTTGTATATAAAAGGTCAAAACCACCTGCTGAGTGTTGCAATGTAAGAATTAAACCAAGGAAGTTCTCATGTACAGGTACGTGTCTGTCTGCGATTGGGCAAAGTACATGGAAAAAAAATTGCTTTTGAAAGTGTGAATCAGTAATTTGAAGGCTAAGCCTCAAGCAAGATATTCTGTGATTGTTCATGAAGAACGAGTGTAAAACCTAAAAAATAGGGTAAAACAAAAAGAACAACTTCATGGTCACAGCACTGCAGTTATGTTGCTCCGAATACAGGAATCACCAATCTTTGGCACAATTGTCAAGTTTTAGTTGGTGGATCTTGGGTAAATTTCTTCCAAACTTGATTGAATACAGAAGGCTTAGTCAGCCACTTTTATCACCAGCTCTCAGCTTGATGGTTCTCTTAATCTCTAAAGCTTTCAAGCTCTTTGTTGTCTGACGGCATGTATGTCATGCTGGTAGCATGTCGACAGTTTTATTGTCTCACCTCCTAAGGAATGTAGAAGTTATGTTAAAGAAAAAAAGGAGCTGTTATGAACACCTGACCTAGATTTGAATCCTTTTTAAAGCAGAACGGTTCATATTAACTTTGACTATATCCTGACTTTTGAGAGCTTTGTAAGTCTGCTGTGGAATCACTTCTGGATGAACTGCTAAATTTGTGCATTAATTAATTCCTTTTAATCCCTATTAGCTTGAAGTAAAGCTAAAATAAAAAAAAAAAAAACAACCGTGAATAGTTCTATTGATGACTCATTTTCTCTTTATCCTGCTTCTCTCTTTCAGACTGTACCATTCTGGAATACTGCAGCTTTATTAGTTAGTGCGTTTCTTAAGTGGTCACACCTTCGTGATCAGTTGGTTGTACAAAAGCAGTGGGGTAATGCTTTTGGCTGAGATAGGGACAGTGGAAGAGGCAAATTTGTGATTTGTGGCTCTGAGGGTACAGTGGATACCAAGAGAGAGCCCTGAATGTCAACACTGCCTGTTGTGGAGCAGTGCCTTGTGAAGCTGTGTCATAGCTTCCTATTAGACTTCTGGGTATGGCTTGCTCGGTGTTATTCTGTTTGTTTCTTTGGTATTTTTCTTTTTTATTATCATTATTTTTATTTGTAGTATATTTCTATGTGTGTGTGTTTCAATGGTAGAACCTTTTCCTCCAAAACCTGAAATTTTTGGTTTGGCTTTGAGGAATGTAGGAACATAAATGACTACAGCTTGTTCTTTAGCTTGTTTTTTTTTTAAGGATTTTATAACTGTTGAGCAAAATCCTATATTCACATCACTGTATACCCACAGGAAATTGCTCTATAGAATGTATTCTATTAAGAATATATGCATTAAATATGAAGTGAATGTGTTATTAGTATCTTGGCTTTTCTTTAAAAGGGTCATGTCTCCTGACAGTTTTGACTCAGAAGAATCACAGAATGGTTAAGTTTGGAAGGGACCGCAGTGGGTCATGTGATCCAACATCTTTGATTGAGCAGGGTGGTCTTAAAGCACATTTCATGTGTGCCAGACCTTCTGAGTTACAGGAGTGTTTTCTTCATTTGCTCTCTTTGTGGTTTTCTGTTTCATTTTCTCTTTTTCAGTGTTTCTACACCTGTGGTGAAAGGATTAAAATGGTATATCTAAATGGCAGTTAATGAAAGCTTTTTGCAATAACATTTTAAAAACCTAATCTAAACCAAAACAAAAAAAAACCCCTCCAATCCGAAGACATACCTCGAGGGACAGAATTCTTGCATCTATTCAACACAAATGACACCTTTATCTTGTAGACATTTGACAGACACCTCTTTCTACAAGAATTGGCTGTGCCATACAACCAAAAGCGTAGCACCAAGAGTGTATAGCTTTTGTGTATACCACACAATTACATGGAGGGACTCTCTATATCAAAATAGAAATGCAAAATGCTGTCATGCTTCAAATTTCAGAAGGCACCTTATTCCTACTGGTAACAATGTGGTGCTTGAAGGAATTCTTTGTTTGTCCTCCTGTGCTGGGTTTTTGCATTCAGATATTTTACTATGCCATTTCAGTGCTTGGTTTTCGTTCACAGCAATCATTTTGCAGTATTCACAGGTGATGAAAATCAGTTACTTGTGAAAAATGAAAAGTAACTTTACAACAGCCAAGTCTGTTTTGTTTGGAACATGGTTTCTCAAAAGTGTTGTAAGTTAGTGAAGTGCAGATTGCTTGCTCTGTCAACTGAAGCTTTCACTGAAAAGGATGTCTCATCGTATCTGAAATATGGATTTGAAAAGTATGTAGTAAATAAAGGCTGAAACTGAATATTGAACGAAGAGTTGAGGTTTCATGGAAGGAAAAATCCATCTTTGAGTTCTAAGGGAGTAGTCCCTCTGACTCATAAAGCTTTTGAGACCTCAGGTATCTTTGAGTGCTGGCAGTGTGCCCTTACACTTTTCCTGGCAACTGCTTTTGATCCCTTTCTGGAGTTACAGCAGCTTTTACCTGATAGTTATGTTCTTATGTTGCTTTGAACAAAAGGAGGCTCATCTGTATGAGAAACTGTGGTGTCAAGATTTTATCGGAGTCTGCAGAGGTCTGTGGATGTACATGGATGAAGCCTTTTCAGAAGGCAGTGGTTGCAATCTCAGGATGTTTCAAGTCTCTACTTCTTGGAAGGACTTGATTGCACAAGTGTTTTACACACTTTTAATAGTGTTTTAACAGGGTGATTCTCTAACATACTAGGGTGACCAACACAGCAGCATCTTATGAGATCTTCTAGAAAGGACACAGTCATGACATAAAACACCTGAAATGCTGGCTGTTCACTTCATTTCTGCTCTTCCCAGAAGAACTGGTTATAAATATGCATTGGTTCTATATTCTTTCCTGCTTAGACTGCAGTTTTATATGTTTTTTTTCTTCTCACATTTTCTGTTATCCACCAAACTCAGAGACTATGGCCTAGCAAATCATCCAGGACCTTTTATTTTTAGAGTTGCCAAGTCCGGAAACTCCTCATGACTCTAGGAAATGTTTTCTATGTCTTAATAATCCCCAAACTGTGGGGAGTTTGCTGTCCTTCAGCAAGCTTTGCAGTAAGCCTCCCATGTAATTTTGGAATATGATACTGCTTACTTAGGGAACCTCTTCAATTTGGCAGGAGCAGTGCATTTTGGGCTTTGAACATTGAAACAGTGTTTATGTGTTTGGAATGTCTTTCTTCACTGCTGATATTTGTTGTGAAAAAATATCCCAAGTAAAGGTTTGTTTATTTTATTTCTTCATGTTAGACATGGCATGTTTAAATTACAGAACAAAGTCACAGCAGTGGTCAGACTGTGTGCTGTGCTATATTAGTAAGATTCCTTCCAGGATGGGCATGTTCCATTTAAGTGCAAGTACTACCTTAAACCCCTAGGGAAGTTCTTGTCAGGATTGACATGGGCCAAGAGAAAGACTCTTGTGACTCTTCCCAGTCGATGGTCACCACAAATGTTTGGGGATTTTGGCTGGATTTGTTTGCTTGGTTGGTTGGTTATTTATTTGTGGTTGATTTTTTTCCTGAAGTGCTTTGCCAAACTGTAGCGGCTTTCTAATTTGTCCCTGTTAGGGAAGAAGTCAGTGGCATTTGATTATATTATCTATGCAGTTCTTTATTTCTTTGGTCCTGGAATTAAGGACATGTCTGGTTACACACTTTGTGGCTTTGTTTGCCTTCCCTTGTTGCTTTTCTCTTTTGTATCTTATTTCTTTTCCAGTCTGTACAGATACAAGCATGTGCTGTGACCTAATGAATTTGCTGGCACTTTGTTAGTGTTTAATGCTGATATGTGTTGAAATTAGGTAACTCTGGATATCAAGTACTGTCGAATTTTGGTTTAATTTCTACAGTATTTCTTTCACAGGTATGCATCTGTGCATTCAAATTCTGTCAATAGGACTCAGACTCATGCTTCATGCTAAACAGGTTTTCTATATCACTGCTATAGGCAATAAAATAGCTAAGCACATTCAAAATGTAATTTTCAACTGGCTATTGAATTACTTGATGAGCTCTTGGCAGAAGGTATTTAATGTTACACAAAAATGTTTGGGATGCTCAAACTCTTATTATTGAATGTCAAGCCGTCACCTTGAAATAGCGTATTGGTACTATACCAGCTTAAAGTACATTTGGGTGTTGTCTCTTGATTCTAAATGGTGAGCAAATGCATTGAATTTATGGAAGGTTCTGCTGCACCTTTATCAAGTGCCAGAACAGTTTTAGTGTAGAAGCGCTTCCTTTTAAAACATACAGTCAACTAACCATAATTTTTTCCAAAATGCCTAACTTCCACTATCTGACTGTTTCTGTTCAACTGATAATTTAATTAAGAGTTGAATACTATTTGTATAAAGTAACCTGAGAAATTATTATGTTTAGCAATAATGCTTTAATTAGTAAAATCTATCTTCTTGAGAATAATTATTCCATAATATTTGAAGTTTAATTAACAGTTGCATTATTTCTTGTTTTATGCTATAATAATTAATACATTGCTAATTCTGTTGGCACAGATAGAGGAAATTAATTACTTGAAATTTGTGTGCCTATAAAGAGATTAAATTAGTTAAGATTACTATTAGAAAAATTTGTACAGTATTTGGGCTAACTATTATTCTGCTTTATTTCCCTAGTTTTAAAGACTTAGAGATGTTGCTGCAGGAAAAAAAAAACCCTGATGTAGAGCTGCAGCACTAATGTGGTCTAAGGCATTCAACTCTTTCTCAAGAACTTGGAGCACGTTCAGTTTGGTCAGTAATGGCAGTGTTAATCCTCATCCTTTGTCCAAAAAATATTACATATGTGCAATCACACACACATAGCTGAAAAATAAACAGTTCTCAGTGTGATGTGTATGATTAGACCTTCTGTTAGGTTTAGAGCCTGGAAAAGGTAAGGAGAAACAGGTGAAGACCAGAGTACATGAGCATGACTGTGTGATCCCCTGCTGCCTCAGTTACCTGTTGCTGTCTTGTCTTTAATTTCAGGCTTCTGTTTTTAGAGTCCCACTCCCTCATTTTTGCCTTATCATCCATTTATTGTGTGGCTTGTTTGCTAAAGTTATGTTTTCCTCTTAGTTTCATCTTGACTAGCAAGCAAGATAGAGTGGAGGTTGTGGTTACTTGGTTCCTGCTCTCACTGTGCCTGACACACAAGAGTGAAATCTTCAGTAGCATGAAACTTTCTAGGATCTGAGAAAGGTCTTGTTCATTTCAGCACTCTGGTTTTGATGTCTTACAGTGAAATTTGTTTAAGACATTAAATGAAGAAAGTTCAGCAAAGTTATCACATTACTGCAGGTATCAAGGCAGTTTTAAGTTCTTCAACTCTTTAAAGCATGGTATGGGTACAAGGTAGAGGTGGGATATTCTTTCTCTTCTCCCTCAGACCCAGTTGTCCTTTCACTTGCTCCTTTCCATCACAGGGATGCTGCAATATATCCTTGAGGAGATTGCTTCATCTGATATGCCTGACAGTGTGAAACAGTTCCAGTTTGCAGGCTGTAAAGACTTGTAGGCACTGCCAGGCCTATGGAAATGCCAGGCAGGAGAAGCAGAGTTTGCAGAGTCCTGAGCTGAAGAGTCACCTCTGGCAGAGGTGATGTTAGGTACTGTTGCCATGAGTCTAATGCAGAGTTCAGGTCTTCAGGTCAGTAAGAACAAGAGGTGCGGTGGATATTTATATGTTGATTAATAGCAATGCTTTATGCATTAAAAATTCTTGTCTGGATCTCCAGAGGGTATGGCCCATGGTATAGATGGAATCTTATCCTGCCTTTATTTTAACAGGCTCCTAACGTAGATGTTGCGTAGAAACTTGTGTTGATCAATAAAACATTCTGAAGACTTTTCTTGTTGACATGGGGATTAGAGAGCTTTGCTAACTGGGTCAGGTGTAATACTAATGAGTTTGCTACCTTTTAGGGGACTGAGAATGTTTGATTATGTGCCTAGAAGTCATCATTACTGTGAAGGCTAATGAGTAAACTTTTGCTAACATTCCTCAACTTTATTTTTGTGTGAAATTCATGCAGGAGGGTTGTTTTAGGGCCCTTTTTTAGTGCCTGGTGGTTTGGGTGTTCATTTGTTTTGTTTACTTTCTTATTTGCTCTAACCTTTATTAAATAACCATGAATGGACATGAACCCCTGCACATTTCAAAAATAATGCTTTGCTTCAAATTTAGCTGATAGTAATGTGGAAAGTTCTGAATCTATGTATAGTTTTTGCATCTATAAATATACCTAGTTATTGTCACTGCTAATTATCTCTAAGTATCCTTAGATAATTTTTTAATGTATGATTGTGTAATTTGAAACTTGACTGTTCTCAGCACATCTGTGAAGAACTTTCTGAACCAGTTAAGCTGCATCCCACTATAATCTCTTATTATACAAAAGTGAAAAATAAGGCCATGACCAAGGTGAGGAAACCATTTGTTGTTCATGAAGTATGTCAGCTGAGAAGAATGTTATACTTCCTTCTTGCTTGGAATAACTGGTAATATCCAGCCACTTTTCATCACTTAATTTTTGTGATTGTAATAAAAGAAATACCAAGTAGTGTTACAATCTGAAAAGATTGGGGTGCTGTGCTTTGGTATTTTTCTTCTGACTCTATTCTTTACGGTAGTTGTTCTAATTTCACCCTTTCTGGCGTAAATCTAATGGGTTTCTGAATACTAAAATATGTGCTCATTTCTCAGTTCTGTCCTGTGTACTGGTATGGACTGTTTACACATGGAAAGCCCCTTTTTGAACATGAAGTATCTTTTGCTGAGAATGCTTTACACATAGGACTGTCCGGTAGTTCTCACTGTTACACATGACATACCATCCTAGTTTCGTCAGTGAAATGGCAAGAAAGAGAAACAGCAGGAGTATTTGTACTGAATAATTTCCAGGAAGTGCATTTTGTTCCATGATGGGAATTTCTAATGGGTTGGCCATATAGATTTATATTGCTGTGCTATAAAATGAAATTGCTAAGGCTTCATTATCTGTAGAGAACTGTGATTAATGCTGGCAATTCATGGAGGGATGTAAAGCCCGGGAGAGGCATGAGCTCTTTGGTTGTTGATGGCTCCTCAGTGCTTTGCTTATTACACAGAAATACACTTCTGTACTTTCTTTTGGCACCACATTCTGCAGGTCTGCAAACACTCAATAGCAACAGGTGAGTCTGGAAAGCATGTTTTAGTTTCCCTCCAAATGCTTCTTTATTTTGATGTGTTTGTTCAGTATTTGTCTTCCATCAGCAGCAAATAATACAGAGGTGCTTGGGAAATTAAAATTAGCTTGCGATTCTGTCACTTTTCAGTGGGCATTCAGTTACGTATGAGTTGGTAGAATTGAAAATAATCGTCAAGTCACTCCTTTTCAGTGTTTTGTCCATTCTGAGGCACACTCAAAGCCTCTGCTAGTGAAATGTACCACCTTTGTCCTGTGTTTAGATGCTGCCAGGAATTTCAAAGGTTCTAGGATGGGTACTGCTACCTTACCCTTGCCCATTACATGTGTCCTTTCCAATAGCAGAGAATTCCTACTTACTACTGTCTTTGTAGCTGACATAAAACATGCCAAAATATCATCAGGAAGTTAGTATTATTATAAAATTCAACTTAAATGCTAAACAGCTATGTAAATGTGTGAAATAGCCTCCACAGTCGCACCAGTGGTAAGAATGCAGAGTTAACATGGGTCTTTTTTAAAAAAAGAGTTTCATTGTCCTAAGAGTCACTTCCCACTGGATGGCACTATTTAATAAATTATATTGGGGAATGTGATTGCTACAATATGTAAACTTTAGCTTTAGAGGATATGATAGAAATGACATTTAGACTTGCTAAATATGTTCTGTCTTTCATCTCTTTGTAGAGGAGAGCCCAAGATATGCTGCTCCAACGAGCACCTGAAATGACCACCCAGGCTGTTGTGGCAGCACATGGTTTGTACTCAACTCAGTAACTGATACAGTAGATCTGCCAAATAAAAGATCTTATGTGTTATCCAAGTTCTGATTCTGACCTTTTCAAAAGAATATAGTTTAAAAAAGTATAAATGTTCTTTTTTTCCCCTTCCTTCCATCAGGAAAAAACTGATTTTAATACAGGCTTGATGATTGCACATGGTGTTGAAGTCTGTTTCTATTTTTCTGTTCATTAATAAAATTTGTATCAGCAGTTACCATTCAGTGAGTTATCAGGGTTCTTTTATTTCCTTTTTTGTATGCAGGACCTTAACAGAAAAGCTGGAATACTAACTTGGGCAATTTGCAGCAGAAAGGCTCCAGATAAAAATGAATTAAATCAGTTTCTTTTGTGAGAATGCTGGAATGCTCAATTCCAGTTTTTGAAAGCTGACTGAAAGAAGAACTTAGCCTCTAAATAGGCAAGATTGAACTTTGTCTACAAAAACAAAAGGAGTTTAAGATAATTCAAGGGCATGTTAAGCTTCATTGACATGCAGTCAAGAAATAAACATTGAGAAACACAATTAAAGAAAGGCAACTATCCCAGAACAATAATACATCTAAGATGTGCAGAAATACAGGGAGCATGATGATCACACAGGCTCTGTTTTCCGTTCTGGCCATATTGGTGCTGTGGACACAAAATTTGTGCTAAAAGACATTTTAACATTTCTACAGAAACAAGCACTTCTGTTTGGAGAGTGGTTCTCAAGTTAAAAACAATGAGGATAGAGCGTTGTGTTTGCGGTTAACATTTACCATTTTTGCTGTGCTCTGTACCAGGTGATCACAGTAAAATCTCCGTATTTATAACAACAGTGTCTTTCCCTGGAGCTGTGACTTTTGTTCAGAACCTGTTCCTGAATCTGAACAATGTTATTGTCTTTGGCTTCAGCACAGTGTTATTGTCCGTGGATTCAGCACAGTGTGTCGTATCAGTTGTGTTCCTTGGTTAAAGGAAAGTGAACAAAGCAGTCTGCCATGTTTTACTTTTCCAGTCCATACAGAATGAACCGGAGTCTCTTTAAACATCAATTTCCGCATTGCTGTATTTTGGATGGAACAAAGAGAAGAGCACCCCCTAGAGAAGAAATCATGATCAGCTCTGCGAAGTAACTTCCAGGCATATGTGCTTCCTTTCTCTGCAGCCAATGCGAGTACAGGCATTGAAACTGGAAGTGAAGCATAGCATCTAACATGGTAGAGTAAGAAATGAGGCTCAGAGCTGGCTTGGTTTTCGTCATTGTTTTGTTTCCTTAACCTTAGAACAGGCTGTGCTATTTTCTTAGTACAACTTCTTACCTTCTGATTTCAGAACCTGGCAGGATAAAACAGACGACCTTTAAAAAGCCAAAAGCTGTTCTTCAAGCATCTGTTATGAGACTGAAGACTCTTGGGCTCTGGATCTGCAGTGAAGTCAATTTTCTTGTTATTAAACCACTGATACAGTGTGGGCTTGTTACATCATCGGACATTTTTACATCTGTTTGAGAGGTATCAGTGTGCTCAATCTGACTGTTATTTCTGATAAAGTGAGTTGAACTCCAGTTTGTTCATGTAACCACTAAGGCTGTTCAGATAGGGGGCTAAAAAAAAAAAAAAAAAAAAAAAAAACAACCAGAAAAAAAGTAGGGTGCTGAACCACTAAATTAGCTTACAGAGTACTTATTCAGCATTTTCTTTAGGGAATTTCAACCTCAGCTGAAGCTTCTCTGTGCTTTCTTGGCATAGCTCATTCTGTTTTCATTAAAATTAGGAGGAAAATATATTAATATATGTTTACAGTGAAGAAAGAAAATGAAACAACTAATGTTTAGTGAGCATAGTAAAATGGACCTGTGTTAACCAGAAAGACGGCTTTAGAAAGATCTCTTGGAGAATATCTGAAGCCCCATGAAAAGTGGGTTTGTCCTTCCTTCCAAGTAAGGGAAATTAAAGGACATTCTCATTCCAAGACAGCTGTGCAAAAGAGATTTGTCTTGGAAATACCTTGTGGGGAGAGGCTGGGTACTAAGTGACACTGCTATCTAATCTATAAGTTTGCACAGAATTGTCAAGAACTTGAATACTAAAAACTGCTTAATGTAGTCCAGAATTTAAACTGTTTAGGTAAAATGTTGTGCTTTACCATACCATTACCCTAGTTTCCTGCGACGATTCTTACACTGTAATAGCTAATTTAATATAGGTATCTCTTCATGTTACAAAGTCTTCTCCTACCCAGAGAGCTGCATAAATTCTATCTGTTTCTTTGGTTAATCTTTTTTCCACTTCCATTATTCATTAGAGAGCTGAGGTCATGATCCTATATGGAAAGGGACACAGTCTTTGGAAGTCGCTCTTATGCAGAGCGTTGTGGGATCAGAGTAAATTCTAAGCACTTGATGGTAAGGGAATATTTTCATGTATGTCAAATAAAATTATAGGGTATTTGGGATTTTCTTGGTTGCTCTGTACAGATTTTTTCGAGGCAAAGAGAAGGAAAATTGCCATGTGTTTGTACATGTACATTTCTGATTGAGTAGCACGTTTTAATGGTCAGATTCTGTGGGGATGCATAACTATTTTGTGACTCTTGGGGGTGTTCTGTGCAGGGCTGAGAGCTGGGCTTTGATAATCCTTGAGTCCCTTCCAACTCAGCATATCCTGTGATTCTCTATTAAAGGGATATTTCTCCTGAGTTTCTTCCCTGGAACAACTGTGACAACTGAGGATGGCAAGAGCTCTGTACTGTCCTTGGTGCAGTTGGACTATAATGTGGCAGCAAAAGAAGCTCAGCTGTGCACACTTCCCCCCACTGTATAAACTGTTTATCTGACCTACAGCTGGAGAACATTGCTGTGACTGCAGGGGCTCCACAGTGCCAGGGCACAGAGCCTGGGAGCACCATCCCCACCTGCAGCACCACTGCAGAGCAGAATGGAGATGCTGCACATGAAGGAAAGGATTGTACCCTGGGGCAAGAAACTGGTGAAACAGGCACTGTAGGAGTGTTCTGGTTTGGTTTCATCTTTGAAGTAGAGGTTTTTTTCTATTAATGAGTTGGAACACTTAGCTTTTAAAGTTTCATTGCAGAAATGTCACTGATTAGCATAGAAGGAAAATAGGCTGGCTAGGTTACATTGTTTAAAAAAATATACGTATCAGCTACAACTGAGGGACACGCTTCCAAATCATGGTGTATCCCCTGCAACCATTCATTCTCATCTTCAAGGTCATGTTGGGCAGGGCTTGGAGCAACATGCTCCAGTTGAAGGTGTCCCTGCCCATGGCAGGGGGTGGAATTTGATAATCCTTAAAGCTCCCTTTTAACCCATACCCTTCTGAGATTTTATGATATGCTATGTAAAATAATGTTTATTATAACTATGTCTTAAACTATATGTATTCTTTTTTCCACAATGCTAGTGCTGTTTCTAAAGGGTATCTTAGTTCATCAAGTGGCCACATGAAGACTGCATATTCCTCTGAGACTGTTCTCGGATGGGTAAGTGATAAGGAGTTAATAAAAAACCATGTTAATGACACATCAATAAATACTTTGAAGGAGGTTTTTGCTTGTCTTATTTTGTAGGGAACAACAGTAACATTAGTGTTATTTGGAAGAAGTAAGTGAAAAAAAGGAAATTGAAGTTAAAAAAAATTAAATTAAATTTATTAAATTAAAATATAATTAAATTCTTAATAGAAAATTATGTTGCAACTATTGTTTTGGTTTTTTTCATGCAATTTGACATCTTTTGAAATTTTCAGTGATCCTTTCCAAGGATTGATTTCTATTATTTTTTTTTTCTGACCTGTTAATAGTAGTTTTGACCTTTGTTCTTTGTGCCATCACTGACAATTGGCTCTCAAATACAAAACGTTGTTTTCAGTGCAGTTAGTCCTTTGGACCACATTTGTAGAAAT
Organism: Acropternis orthonyx; assembly: GCA_035583155.1. Taxonomy (NCBI): domain Eukaryota; kingdom Metazoa; phylum Chordata; class Aves; order Passeriformes; family Rhinocryptidae; genus Acropternis; species Acropternis orthonyx. The sequence goes on along the minus strand of JAWWEU010000138.1, from coordinate 4,323,082 downwards.
AATAAAAGGTAAGTTCTTGCAAGTTGTAGCAATTTTTAATGTACTAACAGTGACATTCTATCACACTGTTTCTTTTAAATATTCATTTCGGGACTTCATGAAGATCAGTACTGATCTTCCTGGAATAGAGCAAGGATAAGTGTCTTCTAAAACAGCTGGGAATTGGAGATGGAAAAGGTTTAGCAAGGCATTTACTATCCAGCCTGCTGCTTTTTCCACGTAGTTATTCAGAAATGTACTCCTCTAGCATTTCACATAAATACTTTTTTCTTCAGTGTATTTTGCTAGAGTAAATCTGTGGAAAGCCTGAGTCTAAATCAACTGTAAATTTGTGTCTGTCTTTGTAGAATAGGCAGCTATTGATTATCTATACATCAGGTAAGTCTCTTTCTAATGCCAGGAAGTAATTTTATTATGTCTCAAAGCATGCATTTAAGAAGTTATTAAAAGTTTATTCAATACTGTGGTGAATGATCGGTCTAGCTACTACTCTGTCTACATAAGAACTTTATCTTGTACTGGGGAATTTTAAGTACAGTATAATGCAATTTTTTTTTCTTGTATTGTCTAATTCCATTAGGCTGACTTTATCACATTATGAAGACACTGACCTATGAATTTTCTTTGTTTAGTCTTTCAAAACCATATCATAGATATCTGTTATGGCCATATATGTGACTTCTTATTTGTTAAGTTCATGCTCTGAGTGCAGTGTGTTCTACACATTTTAGAAGGAACCCCCATGGGACTATAGGGCAATTCAGATGCTTCTTAATACAGAATATTCCTGTACAGTTTCTCCAGTGATTAAGGACTTGAGTGTTTGATATGTTATAATGAAATATGAAAAATCCAGCAGTAAATTTCTTGGCCTTTTCTAAGGCAGCTGAGTATTACTGTTGTTTGGTGTCTCTTGCTGTCAGTAGAACTGTCAATATGTGCTTGATTTGTTTCTTTCTGCGCAGGCAATTTTCTGTTCCTTCAAAGTGGATAATCTCTGGAGTTGTGCTGCTTGAATTTTGAAGCAGATAAGCTTCTGTGTAACCACATGCTGAACTTACTGGGCAACACCCCAAATTACTAGTGCTACGTAATTTGGCAGTGATGTTTTTTGGGGAATGTCATTTTATCTTTTTGTAGAGGGTTGTGGGGCTAAAGTTGTAGAATCGTATTTGTGCTCAAAAAGATCTAACTGTTTCTATGTCCGTGAATACAACCAAATCCTACTCCTGCCTGCAACTGACTTATCTGTGACAAATGGCAAATACTCATTTAAAGTCTCAGAGAGAGAGCAGAGGCTGACCCTTAGAACTGGCTACATTGGAATATTTATCCTGCTTTGGAGAAGTATTCTGGCTCATTTTGAGGATTTTGGATTCTCTCAACAATAAAAGGAATTTAAATTCATGAGTTTCTTGGCCTGTCTGTTCTGCTGCAGAACCCCAAGTGAGAACTTTGTGGTTTGTGTTACTTTGCTCTTTGGACTGCACAGAGAATGTCTTACCTGGACCAGTGCTCAGCTTTTGGGGTCAACTTGCATGGATTTGCACTTGGATTTGTGCAAAAAATCATGGGGGTCATGGAGAAGACAGGTATTCCTGTTGTTTTGGCTAAGAACCCTAAATGAGGAAAACAACAGAAGACAAATAGCTGAGCGCTTAGAAACTTTCTCCTCCTCAAATAATTCTGAAGTCTAAGTCTAGACCAAGTGAAATTTTATCTTGCTCCTACTGACAATTTTTTTGTAGAAACAGGGATGACATCCAGCTTGATTCAGTGGGGGAGGGGACAATAAGCAAGTCACTCGTTTAGAATGGTGATGGCTACAAACCTAAATAGAGATCAAGCAAATCTTATCAGGAATGTAATCTTTTTGAGGTCTAATGGAAACTCACACTATATTCTTGGCTATAAACTTCAACGATGCATTCTTTGATTTAGATTTATCAGCAGCTCTTTAGTGCATAACAAAGTCAAGTGTTCCCTAAAGTGATTAAAATGCAGATCTTCCAAAACTTTGATAAATAGTTTTGAAGGAAAATACTGTAGCATTTCTTTGAGTTTTTTAAAACTGGTTTCCATGGCATTTTGAGTCTGGTTTAACACCTCTATTTTTAATACCCATTCCAGAAGATTTATTTTCTTACTTGAGTTGCATCAGATAATAATTTTGTCTGTGCTAAGTGTAATCTTGGAGGATGTATAACCTAACAGGAATTGTCTGCTTTACTGCACACAAAAGATAGAATAATTTGTTCATGGTTGCCACTCCTATTTAGGAAAATCTATAACCAAATGACTGTATTTGCAGCTCCCTGTAAGTGATCTCACCTGCAGATGCCAAACAAGCACTGACATGTGACAGCCCAATGGTAATATCTCCCAGTGTTTGTGCTGATATAGCTGCTGTCACATAGGAATGATTTGTGCACATTATGGACACCACAAATATTATACCTTTATCATTGTTTAATTTATGTTTATTTTCCCTGCTGAGCAATATATAAATATTCATGGTGCTATCAGATTGGTTTACATTGAGAAGTTACCAAAATGAGAAAGAAATGTGGTGTAAATATTTTAATTCTTCTAAGTATGCAGTTCCTTTGAATCCTTGATGATAGTCACAGTCACATTAGAAGAAAAGCATTGTATTTAAATTTGATTTGTGGGGAATAATGACTAGTGAAGTTGAGAAGTATTTATTATGTAACTTGTGAAACCACTGGAATTCTTATAGGTCTTTTTCTTTACATGTGTTTGATCAATGTTGGTTGAACTATGGCTAAACTTTGGGGGGTTTGGTTTGGGTTTTGCTGTTGGTTTGTTTTTCTCCCGTTTCCCACACCTTTTTTTGGCCAGAGAGATTTCTGAAGTAGCTACATTTAATGAAATACCCACCCATAATGGTGTCATCATCCCAGGATCCCATGTCACAGCCAGTTTTATGGAGTTCTCAATATCAACAGACTCTCAGCTTAGTATCTTAAGAAATTTGGAACTCTGCTATTAATTTAGTGCAATGATTTCTAGTTAGGTCTGTTGAGGATTGCCTCCGTTATTTTAACTTCTAATTGTTAAGAAATTTCTTAACTATTGATTTTGATGTAACTTTTACTCACCTTATTTATTGTTATTTTAAAGAAGACTTGACAACAGGATTAGAGACAATTAATATTTGACAGATGAATGCTACAGTAATCAGTATGCAGGAAATACCTGGGCAGATGGAGAGTCTTGTCACATTTAAGTTTCTGTATAGCCTCACTTTCCATAAACAGATAGCAAACATGAGAAATCTTACAGGAAGCTTGCTGAGGCAAGATATTATTCCTTGCCAGGAAACACTACTGATATTTTACAATTACAGTATAAAGCCTGGTTGTGTCACACTGTGACAGACACTTTGTCATCATCCTGGTCATTACTATTAATGTGTCTCTGAATGCAGTATAAATATAAAGATTTAACTCTACCTGGTTTTGATCTGACACCAATTTTTGCACAGTATAAATGAGTTTTGTGTTAGTGTTGTATCTGTGCCCAACACTCCCAAACACCCAGTCAGTAACAGTGATGGTATTTGGCTTCTTTTTTACTTTAAGAAACAGTACAGTGTTTTCTTCAGCCACCTCAATGTTGTGAAGACCTTCCCCTAAGTTTTGGGAGAAATGGGTGGTTATTACAGTAATTGGATAGTCTATGACAAGTTGCTATAATTTCTTTATTAATAATGTTTCTTAATATGGAAAAATGACATCTTGGTGTGTTTGAATTCCACTGCCCTGACAAAGCTAATTGGTCCTTGAGATGCCATCCTGGGATGTGCTGGGAGTGTGAAAAAGAACAACTGCTGACTCCAGTAATTTTTTTTCCCGAGCAATTTAACATTTTTCACATAATTAGCCCTAGTGTTCTTCTTAGATTAACAGATCTACTAAAAACATTGTGCTTTAAAAGCTGCAAACTGAGAAGAACATAACATAAAGTGTATTCAAAGGCTGGCAGCTTGTTAGGCTGACAGGTTTGGGAAGTGCAGCATAGTTAACCTTTAATCTCCACAAATGCTTAAATACATTTCAAACACACTCTTGGTCATATATTTTAAGTTTATAGGCTTGTGGTTTGCTCAAATAACAGGGTAATGTCCTGAAATGAGCTGATGGTTTTGATTGCAATCAGATCTTTTGTAAAGAGAAATTATAATTTGTCTGTATCATTCACTTCATTAATTCAAAATCCGAGGAAGAAGGAAACACCCCATCAATATATACATGCACAGAAACAAATATATCGATATGGAATAGTTTTCCTCATTAATCCAAATAAAGCTTTGAAAGTTGCATGGCTGCGAGTCTGAGGGTACAACCAAAACAATCAGAACCAAGATCTGCATGTCAGGTCAGTAAAGAGCCCACTGGCTTTCTACTTGGAATGACAAAAATTGTAAAGAAAGGGCTTTATAGCCCATTTTAGTTTCTCTTGTATAACTTTGCCACTCCTCAAGATTTACACTGTATTATGCAGGGTAATGCACAGATTAATATTCTCTTCAAAGCCACTGCAGTCTTGGCAAAGCATTCTGGAGCTGTAAGGGGAGATGGATCAGAAAACTTAATGTAAAATAAAGTGAATGGATTTATTCTGAACTTCAGTAACCAGATCCAGGAAATAACAAGCATGAGATGATTAGACCAGTTACTAGTTAGAGCCATCAGAAGAGCGGGAGGGTTAATAGCAAAACTAGAATGGACTATGTACTTGGAGATGCCAGAGAAGGGATCTGTGTTGGAAAGGATATGTAACGAAGCAGGTTTTGGTCAAACACAGACGTTTTAAAAATCCATGTCTGCAACTCTTAACCAATTTTCATTGGTGGAAATCTGGATTTTGGCTAGCAAACCCCACAAGTTTCAGGGGATGTTTGATAGATTATAAGATGCTAATTTTATCAATGAAATGGAAAATGTAATATAAACCGGAATGAACACAGTTATTTACCATGAAGGAGATGGGCTGGAGCAGACCATAGATGTTATTAACCTTAATTATAAGCCCTTAGGGTGCCTTAAATTCTTAGTCCATTAAGTATAGAATGCTAATCTGCAGAGGCTGCAGACTCATCATGTGCAAAAGGATTTGGGAATGCAAATGGGAGTTAAGAGAAACATCCATCCATGTCTGATTAATTTGGCACTGCTTCTGTCTCAATGGATATATATACTCCCTGGTGTCTAACACTGACTCACTTGGTCTAGGAGCTTGTTGTTGGAGTGCTCTGGGTGGGCAGATGGATGTGGAACTCAGGCCCTTCATTACAAGAAATACTAATGGCAGTGTATTGGTGGAACTTAACCCTGGCGAGAGGAGCAGAGGACTTTGCAATCATTGAGAATCAGAATGGTTTGGGCTGCGGGGAACCTTAAATATTCTGTCTTTCCAACTCCCTGCAGGGACACCTTCCACTGTCCCAGGTTGCTCCAAGCCCTGTCTAACCTGGCCTTGGACACTTTCAGGGATGGGGAGTCCAAAATTATCTGGGCGATTTCTCTTCATTTATAGAACATGATTTGTTCTCTGTGTGTCTGGCAGGCCTACTTCTGTTTAAAATGACTCAGTACTACCTGGCTGTGGTTTACAGCTTTTCAAAAAACAACTCATTTATGATGTTCATTTTCCCATTATTTCTTTTGCTTCCTCTGTGTGCTCTGTTGTAAAGCTTGCTTGTTTTAGTAATGTAAACTCAAAATATGACACGAAAAATAACTATGAAAGGAAAAAAAAAAGCACTGGAGACCTTTCTTGTACTGACGCACAGAAGTGTTGAAAAATTTTCAGTCTATTTTAGTCACAGGGTTTCTGTGTAATGAATTTTATTGACTTGTGAATGCTTCCCATATGAGAAATTCTGAGATTAAGACTACTGTCATGGGCTGTTAGTTCTTAGTTTATGGAAACTGGCTCTGTTTATTGATATAAATGGGTTTCAAGCTTTCTAAATATGAAAACATACAAATGGACTACATATCTTCACTGGTACTGACCTTACTTTGATGAAGGGTTTGAAAAACTGTTTGACAAATGCTGGGTTGTCTTTTGGTTCATTTCTGTTGCTAAAGTGTCTTCAACAGGCAAGCATTTCTGGATAATAAATTCCAGTGATTTGATATTTCTCTGTTAAGGTGAGAAAGAAAAACATTCCACAGTGAAATTAAGATTTATTTCTTATGGGCCTGACAAGCTAGGATTTCCTTGGTAGTTGGTTACTCTGGTACAACTAATATAGAAAAAATAAACCAGGAAGTGTGAATAGGAGGAATAAATTTTGTGTGAAAATAGTGTATTGTCCGGGTTTTACAGCTGGAGATTATGTGTAATTATCCAGTGGATATTTCTTTCTTTGAGAAAATGAAATAGAAAAATAGGACCTGTAACTTTATGGAAAATCTTTTCCAGTTGGAGAGTGCAGTTCATAATAAAGTAGGAATTACAGGACAATTGTATCAAATAATACAACAGCTTAATGGTGCTATAATATTGGGGTTTTTTCTGCAAATATTTACACATTTTGATAACTTTAGGTGCCTTCTGGATTGCTCACTGTTCTCAAACACATCTATCTATGTCTACTTGAGTTGTAATGAGATCTGCAAGACAACATGACTGGTATTCTCTTGTGTTTTTTTTCACTCATGGAAAAGCATTACATTTTTGGTCCATGCTATAAGAAATCACTATGCCTGTAGATGTCATAATGAGTTTACTGCATGTAAGACCTTGGGTTTGCTTCTCAGCCATTGCATTGAGTCTGTGTGTTTGGATCTACACCATCTGATAATCACTGGGCCCCTATTATTGGAATATTTCCCACCCTGTGAGTCAAACCTGTGTTTTGCACTGTTTTGAAAACATCTCTAAGATTCTCATTACACCTATGTTTTGAAAGAAATTGTATAACACAAAAACTGTGCGTTGTATTTCCAATTTTCACCAGCAGTCTGTTGCAAAGATCATTTTATTATTTTTCTTCAGCAGCATAATTATCACATGGAGTTTTCCTAAAATTTGCTTCTAAAACAACCATTTCTTCTCCAATTAAATTAACATTGAAACAGAGTGATTTGATGCTTGAGTTGCCTTGATTCTACTTGAATAAAAATGTTTAGTTTTAACCTATTTCAGATTTGCAGTTCCCAGCCTATTATCCATATACCAGCCATTTCCTGTGCAGTGCTGGTCATACCTGTCAGTTCACACTTGGTCTCAAAGGTGACCTTGTGTAGTTTCATCTCCCTGTGATAGCTGATCGCATCTGACACTACAGTTTTGCAGAAATAAGTTGCAGGATGTTTTGCTTAGAGCTGGATTGCCAGTGGAATAAAAATTTAGATGAATGTGTTTAAAGTTTTCTTAATAGCTCCATTGCCATCTACTTTACTCAGCCTTATGTTGATTCTGTATTGTTAGTACATGTATATTCTAGTGAAAAAAACAATAAAAATATCTTTTTTCAGTTAATTTGAACAGAAAAAAAGGATGACAAAGATTAGAACAGCAGAACTGCTTAATCTCAGGATGCTTAAAAGATTTCTCTGTTCCTGGCAGTTATAGCAGTCTGTCAACTGGTGTTTGAGGTGAGAGAAACAGAATGAACATCTGCCATCTTGTTGAGTGAAACAGAAATCTTGAAGCTCCTGAAGGGTAAGTCTGATGGAGTCCCAGCCAAAGTGCTCACTGTCGAAACCCAGCATCCTGTGCTCTGTTCTTGACGGGTTAAGTTTTCATTCTGCCCACTGGCAGAGCCTGCAATGGTGATTGTGCATCACCTTTTTTCTGTGTTTGTGGACAGATGTTTATAATTCCCAAAGTTTGTTGGTTGTTACCATAAATGATTTTGTCATGGAAACACGTTGTTAGGTAAGCAGGCAGTGAGTCATTATCATCCTTAAAGGCAATTACTGAAGTAAGCAATTAGACTAAGAGTCACAGTACTTTCATTTCCCACTTATAATCAAAATGAGTGACTCAGTAGACATTTTAGTTTTTCTAGGAATAGTGATGGTGAAGTCAGTCATGGCTTGTGGGGGATTGAAATAGTTGAGTTTTAGCAAATATTTGAATTAACAGGTGTTTATTATTATCTTAGAGCTGGTTTGGTAATTAATTGTGTAAAAAAAAGGCAACAACAGCAACAGAAGCTGAACTAGAAGTGAGTGGAACCTGTTGAGTCTTTGTGCTGATTTATCACCACGTATTTTTGGGTTCTACTGCTTCGGCATGGGTGGGAAGAATGACAGAAATCCACAGTATTGCTGGGACACAACTTCTTGGGTAAACTCCATGGGATTTCCATATTGTCTAAAGAGAGCTTGTCTGTTCTCAGCTGGAGCAGCTGTGAATATGCCAAGAGACGTGGTTCCTCCAGTTCATCACCCACAGCAATCTGGTTACTGCTCTGGGTTTGTACTTAACATCAAAAGCATTCAACCAACCCAAACTCCAAACATGAAGTACTAAACTGATACATTCAGTCCTTGTACTTGCATTTCAAACATGGCTCTCTGATTTGAACACATATTTTTGGTTTTGGTGGGTGTTTTTTTTGTTGTTTGGGTGGTTGGGTTTTTTTGTTGTTCCTTAGATATTTTTAGGCAACTTGTAGGCTGTGTTGGTTTTTTTTATTAGGAAATTCCCAAAGTGTTAGTATTTTCTTAATTTCCATTAGAGGCAACTTGACTATTTTTTTTTACCATAGAGCGGCGAAGTCTCATTTCATTATAACCATCAAGATGCATTTTTCTGTCTTACAGTGGCTTGTTACCTCCTTAAATGCTTCTGTTTAATGATCATGAGTAAACTTTTACAAATTTCTGAGACAGAATAAGTAGGATTTTTATTCAGGTATGCTGGAAGCATATTCCCATCACACTTGTCTAAGCTCATTTGAAAAGGAGCATTTTGTGCTAGACTGAGTCTTCAATGTTTTCCCTGGGTGAAATAATGTTTCTCTGCACTTTGTTTTCTGTAAAGAGAGCAATACTTCTGTCTTGAATGATTCTTTGTATACTTCATGGAGCTGTGGTATATGTCATGCTCCAGATCACTGAATATGCAGGAGAGAAACTCTACAGCAACCAATAATAGATCTCTGTTTGTCTGTCTTAATTCCATTAGGAAAGAAATTCATTCTTAGTCCTTGGAGTCCAGCTTATGGAACAGGAACCCCCAAAGTACCACATAGATCATATGAGGATGGAAACGATAATGCATTGTTTTTTGCCCCTGTCCTGGAGCATTTGGAGAAGCAGGTATTGAGCTAGAAAAAAATAGTGGATTAGGACAATCATGGTGTGATGGGACTGCATCAGTCTGAAGATAGTGTACCTCAAAGCAAGGTTTTGACCAGTAAATGTAAATTCAAATGTGGTTTTGCCTTTAAGAAGTAAGAATCCTCGAGATGTCTTTGCTTTTAGCAACTGTAATAACCCTCCAAATGTGATTTGTACTTTAGAAGCTTATTTACAGAAGACAGACCACTGCTAATGACATTTGCATGGAAATTTCCCAAATGAATATTTATAAATATGAATTCAGTGCAGTGTCGTGTATGTACTGGCATAAACATTTCTATACACAGATGTATGGTTTTTGTTGAACTCAGCATAGCTGACAAATCTCCCAGGGAAACACCATAGAGCTTGTTCCTACATACAGATGTTCTTTTGGCATCTTATTACAAAGACTTGAAAACATACTGTTTTACTGGCAATAAAGCAGCAATAATGTCTTAATAGAATCTGAAAGAATAACTAAGCACTTCAAATGGCTGAAATAAAGGGATAATGGCAGTAGCTTTGGGTTTAAGCCTCAGTAATTTTGTGCTTTATAATAACTCAGGTGACTGTATATCTAATGAAACACAGTAGAGTAAGAGCACATTATTGATTGAGAATTTAAACATTTGGTTGTATCTATAGTGTCTCTGTGATAAACATCTTCGTAATGGAGGAAACAAATCATTTAAATTATATCTCATTATGCTTAGTACAAGCCAGTAACTCACTTGCACAGAGACTTTTGTAAAACTTTGCAGAAATTTTGATGAGTAGGTTGCAAACTCATTTCCCAAATAATTTGTACCCACGATTTTCTTCTTAAGTGTGATCATTGAAATTGTCAGGATTATTTATTTCAAATACCCTAAGCCCTACAGTTAGATTTCTATTGTAATTTTAAAAAATGAGGTTGATTTTATTGTTCTGAGTATCCTAACCTTTATGGTTTATCTCCTAAGCACTTATCTGTAATGCAGGCCCTTCAAGTACTCCGCGGAAGGCAGGCAGTTTTCCACCCCACTTCAAGAACTGACAGATGGTGTTTAAAGAAAAGCTGTGAATGTGATATGAATAAGCAGCTTGGTTTCCAATACTGAGGACCAATTTTATGCCTTTAGATGTTTTGGAAATAGAGTAGGTTATAGTGGGAGCTCTGTGATCTTCTGGTCAAAGTGTGGGTAACATCATCTACAGCATAAACGAAAGTTTGCCTTGAAAATTTTTTTTTAAGCATTTTTAAACCTATTCTGCTGCAGGACAGAGAAAAGTGGGATATATTAATTAAGGAGTTAATGTGGCAGAAGCTCCTTGGTTAGCATCATCCTTTGGAGGCTGTGCTGCTGGCAGTGTGACACAGGGCACAGAGCTCTGTGTGCCCTGACAGCAGAGCAGCCACATCCAACATGAGCAGGAAGTTTCTATCAGCCCAACTTCTATGGAAGACTGTTTTCCAGTTTACGGGAGGGAAAAAGAAAAAGGCAAATTATTTTTTCACTTCTGTGTGAACTGCTGTTCTCCCCTTCCCCAAAACCCACCCTGCAGGAGTGCTGAGGTGCTGTTTCCTGCACGGAGTGTCAGTGAGGTCATGAGTCACCCTTGGTTAATGTGCCTGTGAGAGGCTTGAAGAGATAATTACTGCCTTTTTCTGTTTCTGAAGTAGAGCAGTATATGCAGGAAAAAAGCTGTGAATGAGGAACTAGCAACCATTAGTCTGTATAAACAACGTTGTCAAGTTCTTAAAAGTTTTTTTTTTACTTTCTTTACTTTCACAATGCAAATAAGAGTCTGTGAACAGAGGTGGTGTCATGCCTTGACCATTTCTAACCGGACTTTGCAACTGAGAGAAGAGTGACATATGAGAAGAATCTCATGGAAAAGATGTCAATGTACTTTGAGCAGTGTCTGCCCCCATAAAGTTGAGTAAGCAGTGGATTTTTAAAGGGTGACCTTAATTTTCAAATGTCTGAAATTCCAGCAATTAGGTTCCTCCTTGAATTCACTCATCCTTATAGGGATAAAAAAATCTAAACCCACCAACAGATTCTGTGGTTTTTCATGAAATTTAAATTTTGAGACCCAGGAGGGTGAGAGGACAGAACCTGTGCTGAGACAGCAGGACTGTGGTCAGTTCCTGGGGATTCCTTCACATCACATACATCACTTTTGCCCTGGCAAAGTACATGGGCAGAGTAGCAATGGAAACTTTGTAAGGATAACACGAAGTTTAATCAAGCTCAGCTGTTATGAATGATTGAGGAAGAATTTAAGAAGCTATAATACAAAACCAGTAAAAACACACTTTAGTCTTTCACTTGTGAAATGGTTCTGCACTGGAAAACTATTCCATATAATTGTCATGGTGTTTTCTGCCATGACAAGCATGGAATCATTTGTCAAATGTTGGGAAAATAATATGAAATCTTTTGTAGTTAAATTGTATGGGTAAGATAATTGAGAAACGTTTTCCTGTAAATTGTTCCTCCTTCATTTGAATGAAGAAGTATTTAGTTTTAAAATCAGCATTTCTTGGCAGATTTAACTTCTTTTCCCTTATATGAATCTTGCTACAAACTGGTTCCCTGCAAGTTGGTTTGCTTATTACTCGATACTTGATGAAGCATACTGTGATGCATCATTTTGGGTTATTCTCATAATATAACACTTGATGTAGTTGGTGGAAAACAGTAGAATTGTTGTGCTGAAGATATGACAGCAGATAATGACAGTTACCCTAGATGGGATTTACTGAAGGAGAAAAATCTTGTAAATAAGAATCAGTATTTCAAGCAATAAACTATAACATGTAATAGTACACAAATAAAGCAGTAGTCAGGTGATCTTAGTAGGATATTTCAGCTATAAAGTTATAATGAATTTATATTTCAAGTTACAAACTGAGCTGGAGATAGACTTAAGTGTTCCAATTTTCTCCAGTAGGAATAATTCTAGTCTGCTTTTCTCTATTTCATGGAAGTTCTTTCACTCATCTGATTTTCAGGACCTTCTGGGACATTGTAGATTAGAGCCAGAAGAGCTACACCTTGCTGTGAGTCTGAAAAATTAACCAGTACTGGATTTGTGTATCAGAATTCACTCTGAATGGAAAGTTAATATGAAAAGGAGTTTTGGTCAGTAGATCTTGCAGGTCAGTTTCTTACATGTAGAATTAACAGTGTCTTCTGAACAGAAAACGTAGAATTACTGCCTAATTTCAGGAGAGCAGCTTTACAGCTCTGAGTACAACAATATATGTTTATAATATGCATTATAGATTATTTCATTCATTATTTGTTATGTATTTCTTTATGACTAATGTCATTGAAATGACATAAGTGCATGATGATGACATGACATTTAAGAAAGGGGAGGGGAGGAGTGGAATTTGTTGTGTACAGCAACCCCAATAACTGACTGGCTCCAGGTGACATGTGTTAGTTTTGAGTCAGTCACCTTGCTAAGTTGGGCAGATTTTTTTACTGACTGGCCAAAAACTGCTGTGGGCCAGATTGTAATCAACAAATCCTCTTTGACCTGCCTCTGATATAATGGCAATGAGGATCAGTTTATTATGTGCTTTCTCTGGTGTCCACCTGTAAATAAAACTAAACCACATTAGAGTCAGCTGAATTTTGCTTCATTATGTTACTCTTATTTTGTGGTATCCAGAGCTGACACTGTGAATGAATTGAAATCTTTCCCATCGTACACTGCTGTATTTTGCGGTGTTACAGTCAAATGCTTTCACCCTCTCAATGAAATGTTAATTTTCTGTCTAAAATACATACCTGTCAGTTCTCACAGGCAGGCTGAATGCCTTCTGAAGTGTTCTTGCCAGTGAATTTATGCAACACCAGAAACATGACAACATTACTTGATGTTCCTGGTTCTCAGGACTCTATTGTCTTAAGCAAGATGATAAGCTTTCAAGGTTTGCTCAGATAAGAAGTGGACTGTATGTTGTTAGCCTTTATTTGAGAATAATAATATTAAATACAGTATTTTCTACTTATTAATTTTGATGCAGAAAGCGTTGCCTACCATAAAAAGAACACTTTAAGAAGGGCGTTACTTTCTAAAGAAACATCTGTTTGGGGTTTTTTTAATCAAAACTATTGATGAAGTTGATACCTGGTCTGTACTCCTGAGGTGACTGTGTAAGAGATAGTTGCAGTAGTTTTTAGTGAGGAGGCCATCTGTTAGTATTCTTTTCAAATAGTGTTTGTCCTCATTCAGTATTTGGGGAGAGTGATTTGCTTTTTCCTATTCTTGCAGTGTTTATACTAAGAGATGTAAAACGTGTAGTTCTAAATTAATAAAAATATTGAGGTCAGTGTTACCTGAGAGTATCTCAAAAATAACTGGTAGCTATCAGGAGAGCTTTGAAATAACCCACAACACTTGTTCCAACCTGGTATTGAGCCTACTAATGGTTAGTTCAATTAATTCAAATACTTAGTTTTGTGGAGACTGATAATTAAATCAGTGTGCTTTTATTCTGACATTAGTCATGATTTGTATCATTTCACTAAATGAGCCAACAGGCATTCTTGAAGGATATTTGGATTGATTTGAATACCATAAAAAGAACATTTGCGTTGTTTTTATCAGCCCCTCAGTGCCAATATTCAGAAAACAAACAAATAAACAAAACCACAGAAAAATAAAAAAAGAATTGAGACTGAGGCATGATGATGAGTTGGAAGGGACTTTAAGGATCATCTAGTTTCAGCCCCCTGCATGGGCTGGTACACCTTCCAGTAGACCAGGTTGCTACAAGCTACATCCAACCTGGTCTTGAACACAACCTGTGCCAGTGGAATTGTGGGGAAAGCTTCAGCTCAGATTCCTTTATCAGGTGTGTAAGCAAGTGCTTCCATGCACTCCTGTCAGCCAGGTGGCACTGCAGGGAGGGTCCAAATCTGTGCGCAAGCTCCAGGTATTATTGGGCTGGTTGACTCTCGGTGTCTATTGGCTGCCTGCACAAAGGACTTGTGTTCATATGCAAAGGGAGTATGTAGTGTGGGCTGAATGGGGTACTCAGAGTGCAGGTCATGTAATGATTTTCAGAAACAGCTGCTGTAGAAAAAGAATTCATTAGAAATAATACAACTATCTTATTTCAATGGTTAATGCATCTGGCACTGTTGTTGAATATAGTTTAGACATTACTATTAATGCACGATTTTTTTTTCTGGATAGTCTGGGATGACAGACCACACTAAAATTGTGTTCTTGTCTGTGTAAAAATGTATTTAAAAGGGTAAACAAGGCTTTGATTTTCGTTTCACTTGTTGTTCGTGTCCTTTGCTATTGAAGTTGATCTTGTTGGTGTTTTTCAGTCCCGTTTAAGTGCTGAGCAATGAATAAAAGCAAATTGAGGAAAACACAATGCATTTTTTTCCTACCTTGCAGGTTTTTTTGAGATTGAGTCGGCAGGTGATGTTTTGTCAGGAGGACAAAAGAAACCAAAAAACAACCAACTAAGCAAAAAAACCCTAATTGTGGAGGACAGGGATTTTTTTTTTACTGACACTAATGAACACTTGAACAGTTTGCAGAGTAGTAAATACATTGTTTTATTTATATTAAGAACACAGAAAGGAAATGAGCAATTTCATTAGAGGTTCTCGGTGTTAATACATTTGGATGAACACGACATGACTTCATTTGAATATCTGAATGTTAATTGCATTGACATTGTTATTAAAGCAATTAACTTATCAGCTATTTTTGACTATGGCTAATCAACTGCAATAGAGTGGCATGAAGCTTTATAGAGCTGTAATCACATGGCGATGGTCAGATTGCTCTCCATTACAAAAGACAATGAAGATTTATTTATGAATATTAATTTTAATTAGTACATATTTGTTGAGAAGTAATTCGGCAATCATCCTTGATAATAAGAGATCTTGCTTATAATCTGTCTGTATATGTACACACAACTCTATGGAGACAGAAGGTTTTATTAGAGAAATAAATTAATGTTTTAAGTATTGGTTTTGAAAAGTAATTCACTATTTACCCATTACAGAGAGTTGTTGGTCTATCTTAACACACTGAAAATCTAATTTTCTTTTAAAAAATATTAATTATTCCTCTTAGCCAGAGAGGACTACATCATTAACCCCAAAGGAATGGTAATAAACAAAAATAATTTAAAAGCTTTATTAAGTTCAATTAATTGGTTGTAGCAGACTAATTTTGTCATGCTTTGCTAGACAGTGTATTGTAAGTAATTTTGATGATCTCCAATTGAGTTGGGCAAACAAGCCTGCACACTATAGCAAAAATTGAATTGTCTTGATAATTACAAAAACCATTGGCCTGTTTGGTATTTGTGATAAATGGGTTAATTAGCTACTTTTCATTACATCTAGGCTTTCAATGCAGTCCAACAGCAGTAATTTATTGTGCTGTGTAAACTAGTGTAGTCAAAATTCTATTGTTCTGATTTGTTCAAGATAAAAATCTTTAGAGCTACTTGATTTAATAGTAGACAAGTATGTCTGGGCATGGGGTTTTCATTATTTGTACTTGGTTGGTATAACTTATGAAACTCAATTTTATCCCAGTCATTTTTCAGTCTTTCATGTAACAGTAAAGCCAACTTGTCTCCTTCCAAAGGGCCCATCAAAATCTGTGATGGATTCCATGAGAGGTTTAGGCACTGAGTGTCTTCTCTGAGCAGAGGTCAACAGCAGATGCCTGTGGCAGCAAGCAAGAACAGGTTAAGTGTAGTCCATTCTACTTCCAGGTGCTCTTCCAAATGTCAGGTTTTAGTAGCTTAGAGACTTCTGATCTACATGAGGTTTCTATTTACTTGCATCCCAATGCTGAGATTGGCAAACCTAGTAATTGATAAAGAAATTAATAAAGTAACTTTTCACATGTGGCTTGGTGAGAGGTTGATTAAATCTCCATCCTTGGAGGTGCTCAGAGGTCTGAACAGTCTGAGCGAACTCAGGAGCATGTCTACCTTTGTTTGATAGGTTAGTTAATACGATGCTTGCAAACCACTCTCTTGTTTCCTCCATTGCATTTTTTCTCCATCTTTGTAGTCCAGCTCAATTAGGAGTTGTCATTAGCAAGAACTTCCACTGACTGAAATTACAGTGACTGCAGAACTGAGCCTTTGAAGTCTCAGGGCACTGAGGAGCTCAAATGCTAATTAGCAAACTGGCAGAACTCAAGCAAATAGTTTGCAAATTAATATTGAGTTGTGTCCTAACACAGTTGAATCCCTTGACCTGGTAGGGGTTTCTGAGCTGTGGGACATTCTTGGCTGTTATTCCTGAATGATGGAAGAGGGGCAGCCTGTTCAGCCTCTTTGCTCTTCCTCCTTGCCCAGCACATGGAAATGTGGACTGGTAGGAGCTGTGTATGGAAAGAGCAGCATATGCATGTGTAAAAGTGTGTACAAAAGCAACATTTACTGATATATAGTTGTCCACAAAAAGAAAAAAAATAAAGGTAAAAGGGGAAAAAAACCCCTAAAGACAGTATTTTTACTACAGCATTTAGGCAGGCAGAAATGTGTGGAGGTTTATCTCTGGAAGAAAAAAGTGATGAGGAACTGGGCTATTACCTGTCTTTGGACTTTATAAAGGAAAAGAAATGGCTCAGGAATTCCTGAACAACAATTAATTCTTCATCTTGCACATAGTGAAATACATTCTTTGCAGAGGATGAAGTTGTGTTTCAGTTGATCTAAAAACTTCCTACCATGAGAAGACCCAGTTATAACTCTCCCTATCTGCCTCTCCCTCTGTTATTCCCCCTCTGCCTGTGCTGCTGGCTCTCCATTTCTGCCTCACCTTTGCACTGACTCTGGTGTTTGTCAGACCCTTCACAAAACCAACTCAGGTGCAACAAACCACATCTTTTTTCCCTGTTAGTTTTCCTGCATAAATGAACTGAATCAGGTCACAAGGGAAGAGCTGAAGTTTTGTTAATAATGAGCAAAAAATTTCTTTTCAGTGCAACCTGTTCTGATTCTCCATTTAATTGAGCTGTACCCCAAGATGTCAGGTAAGATTAAGTCTGTTCCTGTTACTCGCTTGTAGCTGACCTACACTTTTGATCCATTCTCCTTGGAACAGGGCCTGTTTCTCAGTGGGAGTTAAGTCTGGCACAGACTGTGAGCATTCATCTGGTATAAATGACTGATTTCGGCAGTGAGTGCAGAAAATTTAACTTGATACTTAGAGTTGACAGCAAAATGAAATCAACATTTTATGGCTTTTGGAGTTTTTTTAATGAGAATTTTATTTTGAGGTAATAAAATAGAAATACATAACCATGTCCCCCCTTACCCAGGAATGTGTGTTCAATAAGTTTAACAGCATTTTTGAAAGTGATAGTACTTCGAGAAACTCTGATGCTTTGAGAAATCTAATTACTTCTTTCTGCATTTCAACTTTGGAAGGATTATTCAAATATTTTATAGTCCTAACTGCACAGAGCACTTTAATCCTGTTGTTTGTAGATTGTCATTCTCCTGCTTTCTTTTTGCTTGCAGTCTCCCATTAGACACTGCAGGCACATCCTGGTAATCTCAAATTCTAGGGAAGTGCTATCTGGTAATCAATGTCTGCCTACCCCTCTGTTTACTTTTCCACTCCTTGCATATTTTAAAATAAAAGAACTAGACTCAGTCTTCTGTCTAGCACAGTACAAACTCTGACTTGAAAAATAACATATATAATTGGTATCTGTCCTTCTTAGTCCTGAGCTTCATGAAGCCATGTCTTCTCATGATCCTTTATCAGCCTTCTGAGAACTCCAAGGGATTCACCTGTTTGTTTTCAGACAGGGATGCTGCCCTGGAGAAAGTATTAACTGAGTAA
Organism: Acropternis orthonyx; assembly: GCA_035583155.1. Taxonomy (NCBI): domain Eukaryota; kingdom Metazoa; phylum Chordata; class Aves; order Passeriformes; family Rhinocryptidae; genus Acropternis; species Acropternis orthonyx. Next base: position 4,304,898 of record JAWWEU010000138.1, on the reverse strand, counting down.
AATAAGATGGCAATCTCTCAGCTGAAAAGGAGAAGGATATGAACATTTATCTACTAAGTATGGGGCCTAAATGACAGCTCCTGAATTGCTGTGTAACATATAGGAATTTCCAAGAGCAGGAAGTCTCTACTGTTGGCTCCCAGATCAATCAAAGAAAGGCAAGGTCTGTGTTAGCAAGTTGAAAACCAGCTCTTAGCCTGCCTGGTATAGGCACTGGAGCCTGTTTGTAGATGATCCTGTAATCATAAACAAGTTTGGGTTGGAAGGGTCTTTAGAAAGTCACATAGTCCAATCTCTTGCCATGGGCAGGGACACCTTCCATGGGTTTAGGTTGCTCCAAGCCCTGTCCAACGTGGCCTTGGACACTTCCAGGGGTGGGGCAGCTACAGCTTGTCTGGGCAACCTGTGCCAGGGCCTGCCCACCCTCACTGTAAAACACTTCTTCCTTATATCTAATTCTGTTTTTAATAGAAGACTAGAATGTTGTGAGTATGTGAACCTTTATATTTATGTGTTGTGTGTGTACATTACAGGTATTTCAGTGTAAGAAAACATTGCCATTGGTTTTAAGAACATTAAACAAGTGAAAAGAAATTCCTGAAGACACAGGTGCATAATCTTTGCTCTTGAAGATCACTTTTTTCCTTACAGAGCAAGTGCCATAGTCCTTTAATGGTACCAGCAGATCCTGCACAGGTGGCAGCACGTTTTCCTCTGCAGTAAAATTTAATCCTTTTGGTTGTTGCCAGTTCTACCAAATAACTCATTTTATTGTCACCAGGTCTCCTGATCTGGTGCAGAAAATACTTTGACTGGGATTTACACAAAGTAATAAGGAAAAAGAGTTTTAGACAAACAAAATATTTGGCATTTTGCAAGGTCCTGTAAAGAGAGAGGGAGGTGAGGTATGTAGGAGTCACACTGCCCTGTTACTTATGAGCTGTTCTGAGCTTCAGCAATCAGAAGGGTGTATTTGCTGCTCAGAGTCATCATTTGCTCTTGCTGTGGAACTAATTTTCAAGGATTAAGAGCCTTTCTCTGGTTGAAAGGGACATTTGCACTGTAGCACCATGTGACTACTTCGATTTATAACACAATTGTGCTTAACTGAAGCCTTTTTTGCACCATCATATATTATTGTATCATTATATATAATTTCCTGGGGGTTTTACCTGTTTTTTATAGACCAAATTAAGCAAATCAAATTAAGGAGATAAACCCTCATTTCCTCTCACTCAACCTTTGAAATTTGTTGGCAGTGGGCTAAATGCCACTTTAGCTGTTCCAATTTGCTTCTGTATTTCTGAACTCAATGTCTTCAGAAGCAAAATTTTGGGAGTTAATAGGACTGCACTTTTTATAGTTCTACTCTTCACCAGCTGCATTTCATAGCATGGTGTCCAAAATTAGCTTATTTCTGTATGTGCTTCAGAAAATAAGAGTTTTAAGCCCACTGCGTAGTCCCAACTTTTTCTTCAATGTATGTGAACTTCAAACTCTCCCATTCCTTCACTAATAAACCAGTCTGCTTTTCCAGTCCAACAGATTAGTTTCACAAGTACATCCCCAGGTGAGAAGCATTCACAGGCAGCTCTGCTGACAGGGGGAAAAGGCTGCCAGAGCACTTTTTAGGAATGGGGAGCTCTTGCCACCTGCATTGTTTGGAGATTTAAGAAGAGAACAGACTGGTGAGTTGACTTGTTACAAGGCTGCCCGATTCCCATCTGCCACACACCCCTTGCATGATAAATTCCAACAGGGATGAGGTCCCCAAATAGTTTTACACTTGGTATGTACTTTTTACAGGAATTCACAACAATTCCTTTCAAGGAAGCACAAGAAGTGCTTTCATTTTATTTGGTCTTATTTTATAAGGTGTGAATCTGTCAAACATCCATAAATCTGTGATCAGTGTGAGCTGTTTGATGTTATATAAACCCTGCAGAGTCCAACAGCAGTCTTGTTTGCCGTGGAATTAATTGATTCTTCTGATGAACTCTTTTCCTGGTTCAAGGCAACTTTTCTTTGTCCCAGTGTATATGTACTTCTAGTCACTTCATGGGAAATTCAGGTTAGTTGTAGTTTCTTTAGCACTTATAAGGTTTTCCCTGTTGTGCTTGACCAAATGAAGTAGGGAAGTTGTTCTTCAAGCAGCAAAGACGAAGGGTCATGGTTTTATCCATAGCAGGAGAAATATTCTGAAGAGGGAGAGTTCTAGCAAATGGATACATTTCTATAAATCAGCCAATCTGACATGCCCTGTTGTAGCTGCTGCTGACCAGGGCTTTTAATGGATGGAGGAAACAAAATATTAAAAAAATGGTTTTTTTCCTTGACTTTCCTTGACTTTTACATACAGATTATTCTCTGGTGTTAGTGAAATAATTAAATTTCCTTTGTTTCTTTTTTCTTGCCTGTTAGTAAACATCCAACTTGCCAAACAGTGGAGATTTCATTGCATTTAATTATTTTTTTTTAATGTTAAGAGTACCATGCTTTGGACAAGGAGTAGAAGAAAACGCTCTTATATAAAAAAATGGGGTTATTATTTCATGGTTATAGTTGGACTTTTGATCCCGTAAAGCATCAACGTATAAAGATGTGGTAGAAGGACAATATTCTGCACATATGTCTGATTATCATGTATTCAAGTGTTTTAAAGATGCTGTGTAAAGCAGCTGTTGCCTAAATGTTCCATGTAATTCTTGAAGCCCATAAATTCATGGAAGCTTTTAAATTCAGTACAGTTTTGTTTGGTAAAAAAGTTAATATTTTCCCATCAGGTGACGTAGCTCAGAGTTGTATCAGTGAATATTTTACCTGTGATCAACATTAAAAGAGGGGATTAATGTTTATCTTTTAATCTGCTCTACTTAGTCTAGTTCTTTATCAGAATACAATGTCTCCCTTAATTGACATTTTCAATGTTTTATGCTGTGACTTGATGTCTGGTTTCCTTTTTTTCATTGCTTATGTGGGCTACAAATAGATGGGGGAGGACTGTGTAATGGACTGTGTTTAAATTACTCTATATCATAAGGGTAGGTAGTTTGATATACCCCAAGTTGTGCTAACTTTCACAGAATTTCTGGTGGGGAAGGTGGGTTACTGCAATAAACCCTTCCTCTCAAATCATGCAGTGTGAAGAAAATTGTCTGGTAGTTTTGAAGGTGATGATATGAGATGGTTCCAGGGATGGGAATGGCCTTGTTTTTGAGACACTTGCTGATATATTGGTATCATGTAGGATAGAAAGAGTTAGGGCTTTTTTCTCTTTTTTTTTTGACATTTAAAGGAGAAGTGATCATAATGTTGTAATGCTGCCATGTGATGGCCAAAAATGGTGCAGATTCAGGCTTGGTCAAGCAAGAGCAAAAGCCATTTTATTAATTACAGGCTTATCCTTTTATATTATTTTTCTACTGTCCACACACATAAAGCTACATCTCATTTGCTGGTTATACTTGTCGATCAGTCCTAAACCATCTTCTGATAGGTAGGCAGCATCTCTCCTCATGCTGTCAAGTCCCAAAACATACTCTTGTTTTCCACAGTTGTTTTTCTTCCTTCAGCTTTCCCAGGCCTGGTCCAAGGACAGAGGTGGGGTTTTCCACTGCTTTCCCAGGCCTGCAGCAGCATCCTCTCTTAAGCCAAAGCTGTCCATAGCCCAGCAACCTTCCCCACTGCCACACATTTATTTCTACTTTGGTTGCTTCAATGCACACATCTGATTATCCAAATCTGGTTTAACCTTTTCGTTAAGACAAGAAGTGGTTTGTAGGAGGCAAGCATCCAGGCTACAATTAGGAAATAGTCAATATATAGGATTATTGTTTTATTTTTTTCAGTGTCTCTATTTTCTTTTAAAGTTAGTTAAACTCATCTCTCTATCCTCATTTCTTCCCTAGGATTTTCTGGGATCACAGAGTTTGAAGCTGTCCCTGTGATTCTTAATTTTAATTTTTTTTATTTTCCAGTAGGCGGTAGGGCACAGTAGACTGGTGTGATAATAATGGGCCTAATTGAGATGAAGTTTAATGGGTTTTCTCACACTCTTTGTCGTTAGGCCAGGAACACATTTTATTGCCATCTTTTCTCTGTGATTTTTGTTGGTTGGTCCTAATTATAGTTAAATGTTTCAAAGCTAGGTAGAATAACACTTTTGTTTTGTTCTTGTTTCTTCCTGTTTTGATGCCAGAGTTCTTTTTTTGGTTTGTGTTTTGTGTTTGGTTGGTTTCATTTTTTTCCCCTTCTTTCTTTCTCCTCCATTATAAAATGTTTAATTCTATCCGGCTTACCATCATCTGGAACAAAATATTTCTATTTACCAACTCTTTTATTCATTGAGTTCATGCCTCAACAATTTGCATATAACTCATCAAATCTCTTAATCATATTTTAAACCAATGTTTAAAAGATATTTTAGGCAATCAAGGAATGAGTGTCATCTCTAATGGACAACTCCTCTTCGACACCCTTATAATAAGGAAGAAAAACTTTGATTTCTGAAATGGTCAACCAGGCCTGTATGATCCCTAAGACACAAAAGTTTATCCCCATTTTCCTTATTCTGATTATTAGTGTGATAGTATAGTGCTACAAGTTTAGAGAGGATAATACCTCCTAAAGGGTACATTTCAGCAACTGAATGCATCTTGTGCAGTCAGTCCTGGTTTTCCTGCGATTATGTTGTCTGTGCAGTGGAATGGTTGAATACAAAATGTGTTGTGGTTGGTTCACAGTAACAAAATGAGTCTTCTGGTGAAAATTGTAATATTAAAAAGGTGCCTTGAGAGAGCAGCTACTGAATTCATGAGAAGAAAGGGGTTGCTAAGATGCATATTTTTAAGGTGTTATTGAGGTGTAGTCATTAGGAGCAGTTTTCAGCTCAAAAAGTAGGCATTCATTGTGGACAGCAATACAATTCTGTCTTTATAACAGATTACTAAATGCTTTAAGGATTAAACTTGTCCATGGCCCTATGCAGCAGAAAATATAAAGTCCAGGGACAGATTATATATTGATAGTTAATGAAAAAATTAGTAAAGGCTTACCTGTTCTGACATGAAGCATAATGATTATACCTCTGATAGTCTTGAATAAATAAATAAAATTACCATCTTAAGCAACTTGCAGGAGCTCCAGTCAGTGAGCTGTGTCACTGAACTCACAGTGCCGCTCGGACCTGCTGCAACAGCCTGGCTTGGGTGGCACCTGAAGGAGGTAAAGGAAGGTGGGGAATATAGTTGGGAAAATTGTGCTGTATTTCAATACCACAAAGTGGTTTTGTGTGTTTCCTGTTTGAAGACTAAAAACTGATGACAAAAATTTTTCAGTCAAATTCTTCAAGGCCATGTGATGTTACCCCCTGGATATCATCTAAGGATGTATCTTGTTGTTAGCCTGTGTACACAGACTGCCTTTCAACACCTCCAAAGCAAAGCAGCTCTCCCCAGCTTCTATGCATCTCAAGCGGTGTTGGTTTATCTTCTACATTTCTATTTTCTAGCCCTTATTTAAGTTTCTCAGCTGTGCAGGCCTTTGATAAATCCTTCCTCTGATGACAGTAGTGATGGTAATGGCAATAATAATTTTAGGTAAGGCTTTATGCTTAGATTATATTACTAAAGGTAAAGCTATGTGTGAGTAGTACACAGGTATCCATACCTTTGTTGTTCTTCAGAGCAATTCTAAGTTCAGAGATCCCTTTCTCTTTCTCTTGTTTCTGTGTCACAGTCTAAATAGACTTGGCAAATCATGTTGTGTGAGCAAATGTGATAATCCAGCTCGCTTTCTTTTAGCTGTTTTCCTGGCATCCAGATGGATTACTGAAAGTTTAATTTAGGCAATACAGTGAAAACTGGAAGTGAAAGCAGTCTTGGAGGGAGAATTTCCCAAAGCAGGAGGTGTCACTTGTCACAGGTACTCAGATCTACACTGTAAGCAAGGATTTGCTTTATGTGCACAGCTTTATAAAAAAAGAAACCTGCAGGTACTTGTGGGCAACATTGCCAGGAGACAATAGCTATCTGTAAGTAAGTTAAATGTAAAATACGTAGCATTTAACTCGTCTGGATTAAAATTTTCATGTTAGACACAGGCATCTTCAGAATAGAAGCATGTCTTTTTTTCACTTGTGATTTTCCACAATTGTAGTTTTGATTTTAATTCACCACCCTGCAAGTCAAGTTTGTTTGCAGCTGCTGTGTTCTTAAATCTGAATATGGGCTTTCCATCCTTCCAAAATGCAGTTTGCTTGGCTTGAAGCTTGGTTTCAAAGCAGAAGATACTGCCCATGGCAGAGGGGTTAAGTCTTTAAGGTCCCTTCCAGCCCAAACTATTCCGAGGCTCAGTGATGATTCTGTTATTGAGATCCCAGGATTTATCACGGTTCATCTTTTGCAGTGCCATCTGGTGTCAATTCAAAGAATAGTTAACCTTGTTTTCTAAGTATTCTAGCTGAGAACTAAAAGCAAAGGAATGAAAAAATAAAACTGATGTTCAGTGTAAACTTTTTCTTACAGGTGTATGTTTTAATAAGGCAGATTTGAATTTTAAAATAGAATCAAGGTAACTTATTTATTATCAAATACTCTTTTGATTTATTTGTGGTTGGTCCTATTTTGTGTTACTTTTTAGGAAATATTGTGGGGAGAGTGGTTTGTGGGAGGGGGAAGTAATTGTGGATTTTTGTGGTAACATAGCCTGCAAATATCTTTATTGCATTGCAGTAACTGGCTTCAGTTTCTACCTTCCACAAAGCAAAATTTTCTACCTGAAAGACAGATAACAAATATTATCACTTTGCTTCTTTAGTTTAAAATATTATTTAAAAGCTAAGGTTATATATATATATATATATGTGCATGTGAGGTCTATAATGCTTTAATATACATGACATGAACACCTAGTTGAGTTTTCACATGTGGGAAAACACCTTGTAATCACAATGGACTATTTCATGTTTTCCTTTGACAGTAAATTTCTAATAAATAAAAGGATACTCAGAACCCTCCTTGTTCCCAAATATTTTTCTTGGTTTTGGATTAAATATTAAGATACTGTGACCCCTTATCTGGGAAGATAAATTATTATCTGACATTGCCTAAAGGAGACTGTATCCCTCCATGGAGGTAAGCCCAACAGAGTTCAAGTGTTGTTAGAAAAGTCTACTCTTGTAGAAGATTGGAATACTGGTTATCATTTTTATTGGTTGTTTGTGGTGATGGGTTGGTACTGAAATTCCTGCCAACCGACATATTTCTGGACTTCATCACTAATGTAACTTGATATTTCTGCCTGGAGAGCCTAGTCCTAATTTTTTGTTGTCGCAAAGAAATTTGTTCTTTTGAAGTTATTAAAACCTAAACCAAAATATATAGAGGTTTTTTGCTGACGATGGAGATCTTGGTTTTGCTGTATTCTGAATCTAACAGATGGTATTTTAGAGGACAAAAGGACTTGCTGCCTGTGCAAAAACTTGATCTCAGTACAATTCTCACTTGAGGTTACTGTAAAAACTTACTAAGCAGATTATTCTAATTGAAATGATTGGCCAATCGTTTGTATTTTCCAATTTATCCTTAGCCTATCCATCAAGCTGTGCCTCAGAAAAGATCTAATTCTGAAATGCTAGCACTTGAAAGACACCTACCTTGATTCCTAATACTTTTAGGATTTGTGATTGGGGTAATTTGATTAATTTAAAATGGTATTTTTTTTTTGATTTGCCAGAAATTAAAGAAATAGCACCGAAGTGTCGGGCCATTTTCAGAGATTAAGCATGAACAATAACTGTTGGTTTTGGTTTCTCTTGTCTCAATCTAGAGTTTAGCCATCAAATTCAAATACAGATGTCTGTATTCTAGGCTGAAATGGGGTTGCTCTTTCCACCAGCACCTGAATCCTCTTCAGAGCTACCTTTGCTTTCCTTCTATGTGGAGTCTGTCACTGTGTGACTTGACTTGCTGTAAAGGTTTAGGTGCTTGTTCATTGAGGTCAGATTTGGAATTCATGGAAGGAAAGATGAGAAATGCTGTGTTTCTGTCAAGCTCAGTGTAATAATGGTGATGATAATAGTAAATTCACCTGCTAGGCTACCTAGCTAGAGTTTAGCTAGGCCTTGTGCTCTAAATTCTATTGATTAGGCTTGCAAAAGCTTAGATACCTTAAAAAACAGGTAGATACAGTAACTGACTGCCACTGGAATAAATAGAAACTCACCATATGAAGGTCTAGCAGAGAAAAAGAAAAATTGCTGTCTCTATCATCCATCTCTCAAAAACATGAAAAACTTGACCCTTCCTGTATCTTTGCTGGTGTGGTTTTTTTTTTCCTTCTCCCTCTCCTTTCTGCATTGAGAAAACCTCTTTAAGCATTCTATGATTTGGGAATAAGTTTCAGCACATGTCACACCTTTTTTGTCATCTAAAGGTTGCAGCAAGAGCAAAATACAGTAGGCTCAATTATGGAACTGCAACCATGTGTAATTATGCATTTGATGTCATGTAGATAAGAGTTTCATTTTTTGGTTCTGTCTACAGATTGCTTCTTGCCAACATCTTCTCTTTGCCAACAGATGGCAGCAAAGGATTGAAAAGGAAATTTGCTTTATTTTGTTTGAACAAATAATTATCTGCCAAGGAGCAATTGAATATCACTGAAGGCATGTTTTCTTCATCTCAGCACTATGAGATAAATTTTTAAAGATGCTTTTTAGTGATCAGACAACACAAGAAAAATAAAACTTGTGATTATTCTTCAAGGTTGTTTTTAAGCTCATCTATCTGATAATGTGAATGCTTCAGACTGAAATTCTTCCTAATATAATACATTAAGGAACACTGACATTCTTTTGTCAGCATGCACAAAGAATCAGGCAATCAGACTCTGGGTTTTCAGTAAAATCTGTGTTTTGGATAAGCTTATGGCACATGACAATTTCCACGGAATTTCCTAACAGAAAGGGCACAGATTGACAAATGCTTCCATAATGTGGGTTCCTACATCAAGTTCCCAGCATATTTGCCCGTTTGGCGTGGATGCTCAGGAGAGAGATTTGCAGTAGCCAGTGTTTGAGTGGAGAGTCACAGGAGTGGTTGGTAAGAAACAAACACAAGATGCACACGTGAAGTCACAGAATCATAGATGGTTTGGGTTGGAAGGGACATTAAAGCTCATCTTGCTCCACCCCCACTGCCATGGGCAGGGCCACTTTGCGCTAATCCAGGATGCTTCAAGGCCTGTCCAGGCTGTCCTTGGACACTTACAGGCATGGGGCATCCACAGCTTTTCTGGACAATCTGTGAAAGCACTTCATCACCCTCACAGTACAGAATGTCTTCATAATATCCAATCTGATCCTGTTCTCTGTCATTCCTCCTTGTTCTATCACTCCATGCCTTGTGAAAAGTCCTTCTGAAGCCCCTTCAGGTACTGAAAGGCTGCACTAAGATAACCCCAGAGCTTTCTTTTCTCCAGGCTGAGCAATCCCAAATCCTTTTGCTTTCCAGAAATTCGGTGCTTGCCATCTACCATAGAATTATCTTCACCACCTGGACAACCTTAGATGAGAAACTTAAGGCAGCACAAGTGACCAGAGCCTCAAGTTGTAGGTGTCTTCCAGTTCGGGGAGCATTGTGTCAGGTCAGCTGAGCTGTGCACCTCCTACACTGCCTGGCTTGGTGGCAGTGACACCCCGGTGTGGTTGTACCCCTTCCAAACAAAAGAAATAATATGTATTTCCAGGTGACTGTATCAATTCGGATTAGGAATTTTGGACAGCTAGGGATTGCTGCAGGACTGGGACACATTTGGTGTTTTTCCATATCCCATGGGAAACTACACTGTGCTTTGCTGTTAGAATACAGGGGTAGGTGGTGGTGGTTCCAGATGGGTCTTAAGTGTTTGCCAAGTTCAGCAGTTGCCAATCTGTCTTGGGCTGGTGGAGCTACTAATTAAAGCTGCTTTTTCTCTTTCTCTGGACACAGTGTTGCCTTTTCCATTTTTTTTTTTCCTATTTTAATTTCTCCATACCCAGTGTCTGACTGCCTTTTCATTCTCCCTAGTCTTTTTATGCTGCCTCTTTGCCTCACATTCTGCTTCTCTCCTATTTCTGCTGTGTCTTTGCCAGACTCAGAGTGCTGCAAGGAGGCACTAGGAATACTAGAATAATGGTGTAATTGCATCTTTCATTTTCTTTCACATCCTTACAGCTGCCAGCTCCCAAGAATAGCAGATCTTGCAAGGAACCAGCAAATCACGGTGGTGGTTACTGCCTTGTGCTCTGCCCTTGGGCAGTGTACCAGCTAAACCCAGGGCTGGATCTGCTGAGGTATCAGTTATGAAAAAGTCCCAGCAGAAAAGATTAAGGGTCATTGTTAACTCAGTTAGAGGCACACACATTCACGTGGTTTACTTCCTTGGAAAATGGTCCAGCCCAAATATTAAAGGTACTGTGACACTGTTAAACAAAATATAATATATTGCTGAGGTGGCAAATAGAGTGCAAAAGCAATGGGAATATATGCTTGTGTGACAGAATTTAGTTCTGCTCCTTTCCACGGTCCTTTTCTGACTAACCCAATTGGCTGTGATTGAAGTACCAAAGTGGAAGAGTTAGACAGGTGACACAGCTGTCTTTGAGGAGCTGAGTGTTGTAGCAGTGTATTACACAACACAGACTCAAATATAAGAGTGGTGTAACTCAGTTAATGTCTATATTATAAGAAATCTGTTGAAGGTTTACCTTTCAGATAATGGAATGTTAGCTTACATGTCTTCCATGTGTAGATTGTTCTCTCTGCAGTTCAATAGAGAGCTGAAAGAATCATATGCTTAATTTTCTTAGCATGTGTTTTCCAGTAGCCACTATAGGACCAGGGTAATTGGCTCTAATCTGAATCTTAGTGTTTACATTATTATTGTGCTTGACAGGGAGTGAGGACTAATGACTGAAACATTGATAAATTGAATAAATTGATAGAAGTCTTATTTAATTTGCTTATTTGCTATTTACTGTAGTGAAATATTCATGTCAGTCTAGATTTGTGCCATTATGTCTCCAAGTTCCTCTGGTTTTTTTGTTATATGCTGTATATCTTGCTTTGGAAAGGCACATCATTATCTCGGAAAATTTTGTTGATGTCTAAGCAGGTATGTTTTCTAATACTGCAGTTAGCAAGACTGAAATATCATATTTAATGTTTTGAACATGTTTCTTTTTCAGAATTACAGAAGACACTGGGTTTTGTTCACCTTAAACAGCTGATAGTGCAGGAGAGGAAGGGATGGCAATGTCCCAGCTGAGCATGCATATGAGTGAGTCACTGGGAGTTGGTATCAACTGTTAGAGGTTTGAATTGTAGTGTGAATGTTCACGAGAGAGAAGCTGTTCCTTCCTCATGCAATGTCGTTGTCTCTGTAAACGTGTGCTATAGGAACTTCTTATTTGTGAGGGAGAGTTGTCATAAATACACTGAGGAAAAAGTTGTGATTGTGTTGTGCTGAGAGATTTGTTGATACATGAGGTCGCTGCCTACAGAGCTGCCAACAGTGCTGTGTGTGATGCAGGCTTCCAAGGGTAAACAAACATGAGGCATTGTATATATCCATCTATATAAGGAGAGGCCTGAGCTAATAGTGTAGCACCCAAAATTATAGCATTTTGCCTTGAAAACCCTTCAGCCTTCATCATCTTTGCCTGAAAATATTATGTTGAATAGCAATGTAAACTTAAACCAGTTATAATGAGACATAGTTGTCTTGGAGATAGAAACACTAATGTAGATAATGATGTCAAATGTTCTAAACAGTTATTTTTAAAAGTTACAATGGAAAGAACAAAAGTTGCACAAAATATATAAGGTGCAGTAGAGTGAGAGGAGGAGTAACAAAGAGAAGGGAAAAGAAACAATTCTTTATGCTGGGTGGGGGTAAAATGCATTTGAATTTCAAACATCCCCAATGATTTTACTCAGCAGTAATGATCTGCAGCTCCTTTGTGTAAGTTATATCTCAGCAAGCCTTGGAACAAATCCTCACACCCTACTGACTTTTAATACTTAGCAGAAGATGAGTTGCTGAATAAAAGATGTGGCAAGTTAAAATGGTCTTTTCATTGGGAGTCAAAATAAATGCTGCAGAGAGTTGGTGCTTTTACTGTCAGGAACAGGTGAATTATGTTTCCACTCTCATCCCATCTCACACAACTCCTTGCAGCTTTTCTAACACATACCTGGGGATCTCTTCATGTGAAACTTAATCCATTTATGTGGAGGACAGTTAAGAGACTAGTCTGCTGCTCATTAAGGGGAGCCCAGGATAAGGAACATGTTTTAAAACAGTACCCCGGAGAGGAGAGAGGTAGGCAGGGGATTGGAATGTGAGTATTAAACTAGTTTTAACTGTCATTATTTTTTATTAAGCATTGAGAAGTCTGAGGAGACTTTATAACAGTAAAGATTTAATTCTCTATATGGTTTAGGGGCCAAGAGAGAGGATTTGTTTTAAAACACTGAAATGAAAATTACTTGCATCATGTTTTTAGAGGAATAAGAAAAAGATACCAAAAAGGAGACTCTCAAAGCTAATAGAAAGCCTCTGATTCCTGTCCTGTGCCTTCCTTCAAGTAATCATTGACTGAAAGCTTTTAAGACTAGAAGAACTCCAATATTTTTGAGGGTGTGTCTAGATTAGGGTTCAGCTGAAAGGGTGTGCAGAGCTCATGGAAAAAATGCTGGGAAGTCTCTAGAAACATGCTTTGAGAAAATGAGTTTGAGAAATCAGTAGCTCACTGAAAACAGATAGTAAACATTTATGACAAATTAAAAGAGCTTCCATGGCAGGTTGTCAGGTTTTTGCCATTGAGTTATTCCATGAAAATAATGCATTTTTTTATTCCTGTAGTAACCGGCAAACGTTCTTTTTAAGTATGTTCTATTTATTATGTCGAACTGTTACTTTTTTAATCCTAAATGCCAGTGTTCGAAGTCTCTTGTGACAAGTATGAGTGAAGCATGGTCTGCAAAAGCACTGACAATTCTAATACTTAGTTACTTTATACCTGTTGTGTGTTGCCATAATGCAACAGCTCACTGTATCAGCAGCAATAAACCTGGATATTAAAGACAGCTTTTCATTCTTGGAAGCCACAAAGGATCAGTTTTGTTTTAGATAGCAATGATAGAACTTGGGAAAAAAAAGCCCCAGAAACCCGAAATTACCTCCAACAAAAGGCACACAGATTTTGTTCCAATTAAATTTAGAAATTAAATTTATATCAACAGAAAGAAACATAGGCAAGTGTAGTTAATCTTTTCAAAATATGTGATTCCTGCCAAACTGTTTTTTAACTAAAAAACCTCACTAATAACAAAAAAAACACACAGAGGCTGAAATCTGTATATGGTGCTATGGCATACACCTCAATGTGTGTTATATTCAGCAGACAATGGAAACTGTGGCAGCCACATGGCACGCTTGATCTGTGAGCATAACTATACTATGTTAAAAATGCTTTGATTTGTGTGATCTCAACCTTGTCAGTACAGATCAAATCCACTCTATTTCACATGTGATCTCATATCCTATATTCTGTATAACTAACCTTGAACATGGGTGGAAGGAGAACAGGCATAGAGAACCCAGCAAGTCTGATGACTACTGTGGAGTCAAATTCACCTTTTAATTGCTTAGAAAAAGGACCTGGGAGGCCCAATGAATACCACTAATATTGGGAAGAGTCAAGTCAACAGCAGAGGTTTTCAGCCCATCACACCAAAATGGTTTTTGAAGGCTTCTGGGCTTTGAAGGCTCATATTCAAAGCCTTGCACTGTGACTTCCCCACAATTGAGTTCCTAAGAGTTACTGAACAGCTTCATGCTTTTTATTTCCACTTTTTCCTGGTTCTTCCTTTTGCAATAATTGTCTACCAGTAACAAGGTTTGGTGCCAGATAGCAACAATAGCAGAAGCTTTCTAGCAAGCAATGAGCTCAGCAGAAACTCTTTTCATTTTATTTCCTGAAAAGACTCTTTTAATTTTTAGATGAGAATTTACAGATCCGGTTCTGTAGTTGGTAGCAATTCTGAAGTAATTCTGTGATATGTTTTAACTGACCTGTTCATAGTAAAAATGAGTGTGAATGCAAGAATCTATTGAAAAGTCAGACAAAGTAGGGAGTTATAATATGGTTGCCATAGACACAATTTCATCTCCTCTTCTCTGTTTACTGCATTGATAACTACTTTATTGAAAACCAGGGGAAAAAAAAGGAAAACACTCTGAAACAACAAAACCAAAACTGTAGATGTTGTGAAAAGGTTGTTTTCCTTCTTATCATAATGAGATTATTTTCAGAGCTCTTCTAACCACTAATTATCATAAGGAAATTGTCCAGCCAGCTCCGGTTGAATATTTGCATGTGCAAGAATATATTCAAGATCAATACATAATTATGATATGCATGGAAATATTTCATAGTCAAATTTACTAAAAACAGATGGACTTGCTACATATGGGTAGTAGCGATTTAAAGTTAGTAGGAGAAGTATAAATTCTGTAGATATACAAGACTGTAAGATTCCTGATTCTCCCTTACCAGGGAGACAGTATGTTAATTCATCTGAAGTCTGCTGCTTTCTTCTTTTGTACATAATACCTAAAATGTTAGTAAGAGTTGATACATATGTGCCTGTGGGATAGAAAAATCTAGAGCTTTTCACATAGTTTTGCATGTTATTCTACTAGTCAAATTCTCCATCACAGCACTGAAAGTTATAATTTCTTTTTATGCTATTTGGATGTCATCACAATACCCACTAAGCCCTTGAAAATTCTGTTTATTGGAGATAGATGTAAGATAGATTTTTAAAATGTCAAAGGGAAGACTTCATTTTGTCTAATATAAGGAGACAAAACCAGACCATTCATTTTAAACCCTTGCTAGCTGGAATAGCTGAAAAGATATTATTGCTTAATAAAAACTTGACAACCCAACATGTAGGGATTTAATAGGTAACTCCATTAACAGTAGCAGGAGCAGTTCAGCTATTCTCTGACATAGCAACTAGACTGCTGACAAGCTCAGCTGTTCCTTCAGATGAGGGAATTGTGGCAACTTAAAAGGTGATAGTCACAGAGTGAAAGACATTGTCTGAAGAAGAGTTAGACAGGATGTTTTCATTAACATTAAAGGAGCTCTTGCTATTCGTTAGGCAACTCTCAACACCACATGAGAATTGACACACATATTATCTTCTCACAAGAAATGGATATATTGTATGGCAGTGTTTTATCTCTCTCCTTATGGAGTTTATGCACAAAAGCAAAATACAGGCAGTTTGGGGTTTTTTGTTCAAAGAATTTATTTTATCCTAAGTTTTAAACTGATTTAAAGGACCTTTTACTGTTATGCTCAAGTTAACACATGTTAGGAGCAGTGGTGGTGTCAATATATGCATATAAGTGGCAACATTCATATATAAGAAGACACCAGATCTCAACAAAATGCTGTTTGAACTTTTCAAGGCCAGATTCACTTTCACAGTGCACTTGCACTGTGTTGTGTCTTCTTGGTGTTACACTCCATGCCAGCATCCCTCTGACATGTTGTAGGGTTAGTCTTTGCTTGTAAAACACTCTGTTGAAAAACAGAAGGGGTTTCTAGTCACACGAGTCAAGTTAAGGAGAGCTGGGCAGTTACTGTGCTGCTCAAGAGTGCAGCAGAACCAGCAGCTGGCCAGGCAGAAATGTTGTGGTCCAGTTACCAATGTCCAGTCTATGCAGGACTACAGTTCTTCTGCCACTTGTTTGACCTCTGCAAGGCTGTGGTAGAATTCAGGTGGTCAAAGCAGGAAACACTTAGAACATGAAATCAAATGTGAGTGCTTCAAAATAGGGTCATAGGAAATTGATTGGCTTCTGGTCCCTCTTTCAACTGTGGCTCAACACTTGCCCAGTTAAAAATGCATGGTAGATGTCTTATAGAGGACACCAAGTAGACAGAAAGATGATGTTAAGTGGTTATGAATTGAAGCCATCAGTCTTTGCCGTAACTTCAGGAGCAGGACTCCACTGTGTGCCCTGATCATCTGGTGCTTGCCTGTTCTGCATGACTTGAATCAAGAGCCTCAACAAGGAAATGTCACAGGAAGAATTCTGTGTGTGACCAAAGGAATGTGGTGTATCATGAAGGGAGCAGCCAAGATTACCTAGGTATAAAAAAGATAAAATAAAGCTCGATGTAGCCTTTTCTAATCCAGCAACCCTCTGTTTAGTGAATTGCTGAATTGCTCTGTGAGGGCTTGCTGTGTTTGCTCAGGATTAGGGGGCATTGCAGACTGACACAGTTGCTGTGAGAATTACACAACACAGGAGTGTTTCTTCTGCCCCTGCTGTTCTGAAGTTTACTTTGAAGGGCACCGAACTTTACTCCTGTCTCAAGTGTTCTTGGTAATAGCAAAATGAAAAATATTATTTCTAAACTTTCTAACTTATAATTTTGGATAAATCTCTAACATTGTCTGGCTTAAGAACAGCTGTGACCTTTTTATTCTTTTGAAAGTTTTCCTAGCTAATGAGAGGCATTTGTTGTTTCCAGTCTCATTTCCTATGCAAACTAGATTGTTCTGATGGGGTTCTGTTTGGTTTATGCTTTTAAGGAATGAGCTTGTAGGAACAGACAAGAGAAATGAAACTGAGGATTAGTTGTTTTTTTTAGAGATATGGTCAGGATAGGGTTTCTCCTGCGATGCCCAATTAAAATAAGATGTTTTTTCCTTGTCTTGTTTTCTTCCTTTTGTTCCTTCATCACTTTCTTCCTTTTAAAGTAGCAGTTGTAATTATAAGAGTGTACATGAAATCAGTATGGAAACTTTCACCAAAAATGGAGTCCCAGAACTGGAGGGAACGCAGGAAATGTCACATTAAAGTTTGTCTGGTGCTAATTTTACTGTATTTTTGTTTTGTTTCAGATATTATTTTGGGTGCTTTGCTTGATGCTTATAAAATCATTAAATCTTTAATCTAAAATTAGGATTATCTAGGACCAGAATAATAGGAAGTTTTTCTGTCTCAGCAGAACTACCTGAATATGTGGATTGCTATTAAACTAAAAAAAAAGTGTCAAAGCTATGCTGCAGTATATGAAGTTACACCTTTGGTGTTCAGAATAAGTAAAATACGTATGAAGTGTATGTCTTTGTACTACTTTGTGGGGCAATAATAAACCTTGATCTAGATGCAGATTGTGCCCTTCCTCCATTAGTCATATTCTAAGCTTTTAGTTTAATTTCTTCTTCCCTTGTTTTTACCATTGCATTTAAATGTGGAGTTGCACTGTAGTGTTGGGTTTTAATTGGCTTTATTATCTATTGTGTGGAACTTAATCAATTCTATTGGATGTTATCTGCAGGTGCCTACAGTAAGGGTGCATTACATTGATTTTTCATTTTTCACATCAAACCCACTGCATACATACAGTTGTTGCTGTGTTTGTTATTGACAACAGGGTTATTTACAGGCACTCAGTCAAAATGTAACATAGATCAGGACAATTAGACTCCATAATATAGATTTATTACACAGACAACAGGAAAATATTAAGTTGTGGCAGCTGGCTGTCCAAGATGAAGGATTCAGGAGTGTGAAGAGCTTGGGAAAAACATTCCACTTCAGTGTAGGACTTCTCCAGCTCAAGGTCAATGTCTTCCAGTGGTCTGTGGTGAGAGTGCACTAAGATGCTGCCTTCTCCCTATTATGAGTGTTCTTATGCAAGCAAGTACTTGATTGTTTCCAAACTGCAGGTCAACATGTTATCCTTCATGTTGAAGACTTTATAAAAAATGTAAAACCAGTTAAATTGCACAGGTAGGGGAGTTTGGAGGTAGATGAATGCTCTGATTTTTGTGAGAGTAGAGTTAATTGTCATCACAGTGGCTGGTATATGGCTGTATTTTGGATTTATGCTGAACACAGAGGTGATAATATGGAGGTGTTTTTGTTACTGTTGAGCAGACTTTTGTACATTTCTTATGCAAAGCCAAGGCCTTTTCTGCTTCTTGTATGACCACACTGGCAAGGATTTTGAGGGTTTGTGGGAGGCTGGGACGAGACACAGCTGGGGAAGGTGACCCCAACTTTCCAAAGGGGTATTCCAGCCCCTATGACATCATGGTCAGTATATAACATGGGGGGAAGCAGGAGGAAGGGGAGGGATGTCAGGAGTGATGGCATTTATCTTCTCAGGTACTCTGTTGTGTGCCATGGAGCCCTCCACTCCTGGATGTGGCTGAACACCTGCCTTGCCTGTGCAAAGTGGGGAGTTAATTCCTTGTTTTGCTTTGCTTGTGTGTGTGTGGCTTTTGCTTTTCCTGTTAAACTGTTGTTATCCAGTTTCCTGGCTTTTACACTGCTGATTCTCTTCCTAATCCCACTGCAGGAGTGGATAAAGCGGCTGTGTGAGGCTTGGTGGCTGGCTGGGGTTAAATTATGACAATGAAGAAAATGCATTTGAATACTAATCCTAATTTCAAACTCAGTAATGCATTTTCACTGCCAATAAAAACATTGGCCAATTCATCTTATTGTGAGGAAAGAGAGGTAAACTGGAAAAGGCAGATGGAATGTGTAGACAATCCTAACAGCAAATGGAATCCTGTCATCATTTCACTATATTCTGTCCTCTGGAACACTGTCACTGGACATTTTCACAGACTTGCTGGCCCAGGTGCAGTTGTCCATCTGAACAGAGCTTTTTTTGGAGATTGGGGTTTTTGACTACAGTTTGGAAGTCATCAGACTTGATAGCTATCCTTCTGTACAAATGTAATATTTTAAGTTTTAAATAATCTCTTTTTAAATTGTGCTTCCTAGTTGCTCTCCCCATAGACAGCAGCATTCTATGCAAAATGGATAGTTTTTTTCTGTTCTGATAGGTTTTTGCAAGGTTTTCGAGGTAATCCTAGAATTCTTAGATTCTCTCTGCAGTATTTTTGTCTAATGCTGTGGTCTACACAACATATCACTTGCGATATTTTTCTTTTTCCCTTCATATAGCAGAGGTTAATAAAAATCTATAGCCCAATTTTACACGGTTTTTTTTTTGTTTTTGTTTTTTTTTTGGTGCTGAACACGAAGTGGATTGATTAGAGTCACAGAACTGTTTGGGAGTACACTTGTGTTTTGACTGAAAATAAGGGCTGTAATCAAGCAAGCTACCAGTAGATGCTAAAGAAATGGTGCAAGCAGTCTTGTATTTGTGTTAGATTTTCTTTCTAGGCCTAGCTTTGTCCTTTAAAACCATGAACAACTTCTTTTCTTTTACTTGAAGGTCTTACTACACTGTAGAGAAATTTGGAATGGTTTGAAAAACAGGATTTCTACAAAATCACCGGTTTTAATTGACTAAGATATGGAAGAAAAGTATTTTGATAATATGTAAAGACTTGCTGCGCTTGATTAGACATCCAGCAATGTTTTCTTCTTTGAGGTATGTTGGATGCCACCGAAATTCCTTGGAAGGCAGTCAGCATTGCCTGTGATTCGATGAAAGTGATTTTCCTTTGTCTTTGACACCACATCTGTACAGCAGGATGCAGCCTGGCCCATGTACAGGCACCTTTGAGTAGGTTTTACCTTACGTCTTTTGGAGATGCAGTGTTTTTCTACCCAGTCTCTTTGTAGGAATGCTGAAAAAGAAATCTGTTTCAAGTTCCATTTGGTGAGATCAATGTCAGAGAGATGTCACTGTCACTAGTCTCTCTTGCTCTGTACCCTTGAAGAGTGTTAAGTATTGGGTTGCACCACTATAATGCATTACTCTTGCTGTTAAAAAGCAGTGCAATTTATTGCTTAAATGGAATTTGAATAACACTGTTGAAATCGATACCAGCTTCTTATCTATATAAAGATAATTGATCTTTTTGAGGCTCTTTAAATACAATGAGCATTTGATTATGTTTCCTTCCATTGCTCAGTTTAACATGTTAACACAGTAAAATTAAATGTTGCTTGTAAAATGACTGTAACATTCAGTGGTTTCTACTTCCACAACATTTCTTTGGTCTGTTTTAGCAGATTAGCTGTAAAAGGAGACAAGACCTGCTGCTTTGAAATGGGCAATACAGCAATTACGTTTCTTTGCTGAACGTGGAAATAGCTCACTTTTGTGGTCTCTGGTCACTTCATACTCCAGCGTTTGGGTTTTTTATTTTTTTTTATTTTTATGTTAGTCAGGTACCTCTGTTCATCCCTCTCTATCTGATCTGAAAGTTCAGGTTCGGAACTGGAGATGCAGTCTTTTATATTTCAAACATCTATGTACACCTTAATCTTGCATTGACCCAGAAATGTGCAGTTCACTGCATAAGCATGTGAGAAGCATGAAGCAGAGGTAACCTGGGAGATGGGTGAGAGAACAGGTTCTCAGACTCTCTTTTCCCTGTGATGATACTGTAAAGAAACAGCTCCAGCCTGAGTGGTGGGTGCCAGCCTCTTCCCACTCATGTTAGTTCCTGCTCGAGTTTGATGTAGTACAGAATAACGATCTGCCTTGCAACATTGCTAAAAGGCACATTTTCTTATGTTTCCTCTTTTTTTAGCATTCAAGGTGTTCTAAAAATTTTTGCCTGTTAACACTGGTAGAGAAAGCCCCTCTTTTGTTTAAACGTCCAAATTGTCATTTCATTTATCTTTGTGTATGCTGTGGTTTTGAATTAGTCAGAGGGTAGGGATCTTTAAAATTTCCAGTAGATCACCTCCCCTAATCATCGACCAATGTGAATCCATTAGAAATTTCCCCAAGAGAGTGTTATTTGGTTTTTTTTGTGATCAGTTAATTATCACCTCACACCTTTTTGTTGGCTTTTGTTCTTCATTTATTATCAATTAATTGGTCATTGGACTTAGCATGATCAGAAGTAGAGCCCTATCATTGTGCACTAGCACTTCTCTGTATTATTTATCACTTTAGAAGTTGGAAAAATTATAGAATTTTTTAGATCAAGGTGTGAAAATGTTTACAATTTTAAGTATGTGTTACAGCCTGAAATGGGAGAGGAAAGCAAGAGTTTTGCATGCCATACACACTGAAACTTTGATCCCAAGAGTTGCTGTTTTTACCTAGTACTAAAAAATTTTACCCTACCTTTCATCCCACTGCAGGTGACAGAATTTATCACATTCACTCTAATGGAGTCTATTGCTGGTGAAGAGGTCTTGTTACTGACCTGATGATGGCTGATCACCATTACCTTGCATGAGTTCTCTCAGGTAAGTCCTACAATGATTGGCCTGTCAAAATGCTCCCTTATTCCTTTTCAGCACAAGCATTTTGAACCAGCATACCAGCAAAAAAATTATGCGTAGGAGAAGGATAGAAATTCAGGATTTCTTCCAAAAGGTATTTGCATAAGAAGTTGAACTTAATTACTCTCTGGCTACTGTTGAAGGTCAAGGGTATGGAAATCTGATGGAGATGGTGTGGGTGAGACTGGACATTGGTTTGTAGTAGGTGCAGGTCTAAGCTGAAACATTCAGTGCTCAGGAAGCCACAAACAGGATCAAAAGCCTCATTCTGTTCCCTTCTGTGGCTGATCAGGCTGAAAATCTGTTAGTTGGTTAGAATATGAATATTATGTATACATATCTACGAATGCAATGTTCATGTCCTCGGTCAGTGGTGTTAGCCTGGCCAGGCTGTGGCTGGTCCCTGCATGCCTGGCCTTCCAGCTGCTGGCACCTGGGAATATGAGCCCCCAGGACCCACAGACTCACTCCAGCTATTTGTACAGATCCAACTGGTCATTACGGGAAAGTCCCTGTGCTACTGAGCTGCTGAAAGAGAGCTTCAGGCTGGTGTGTTCAGACTTAGGCTGACATGCCGATGCTGGCACAGAGCAGGTCCCCTGTAACTGGCAGTGCCAGTTTGAGCTCACTGGGCTGCAGGGCTGCATGGTTCCATCTCCAAAGGCAAGTTAAACAGTATATCTCAAGATTATATATAAAAGCTAAAAAAGCCTGTTTTGCTGGAAGATTTTGCCCAGCAGTGTACCATTACAAGTAATAGTTTTGCTTAAGCATGTCCAGCATGTACTGAATTTGGCACTGTAGTCTGACAAAAGGTTTCACTAAAAGCATATGCCATGAAGGTGTTGAGAACTTGCAGGGTATTTGTAATGTTGTGATTTACCAGCATGGATTATTTGCTCTTTAACCAGCCATTCCTATTGCAACTCATTTTTTTTAAGTTTACATTGCAAATCCAATGTGACCTATGCAGAGCAGTTTGCTGGATGATGATCTTTCCTATAAACAGGAAAAAGCAGTGGTTCTGTGGGTTTTTATAATGTTTATCAGGAGGAAAACAGATGTGGCAATTGCTTTCAATTGCCCAATAATTTTATTATTCAAAAGATGGAATTTACAGGAAGCATCTGCAGTTGTAACTGAACCAGCTCTTTTAATGTGTTCCTGCTTTTTTCCTGTATTATATTATCTAATGGTGATAAGCTGCTGGCTTCAGTCAAATTCTGAAGTACAATAAGATTTGGATTTATCAAGCCCTGGAATGAGTACCTCCACTACTTTCACGGAAAGAAACCTTTGTGCTTTGGGTGGTCTGAATTGTCCGTAGAAATGTCATTCCTTATATTAAATCAACTTTCATTCTTAGTTCCCTCAGTACACAAGAATTTTAAGATTCATAACCTATTTCTGTTTGGTTTTTCTCCCTTTGTAGTTTTTCCACCTGTCTCTATGTTGTTGTTCAGTGTGTAAGAAAATGCAGCCCCACAATGAACATGCATTCTGAATTAATTAGCTCCTTTCTGTAAATACAAATAAATGACAGCAAGATCAAAATGAGAAGCAAAATGGCGAGAACTAGCTATCATCACATTTATAGTTCTAGTGTTCCTCATTTTAAAATATGTTTTAAAAGGTATTATAGTCTCTTTACTGCCAAATTATATCCTTGGCCAAGGTTGTTGCTCTTCATGTGGCCAGGTCTCGCACCACAGAGGTGTCCCTGAGGGTCACACCAAATTTACAGCCTCTGTATGGTGGTTTTCTTTGGGCTTGAGATCATGTTTGAAGGCTTGTGAACAGCTCTATAGCTGATACAACCAGTAGAATTCGACTGACTCATCACAAATGACCAACACTGTCAGTAGATCACAAATTTCTCTCAGCAATTTTGAATTGAATGTAACTTGACTTTCTCAACAGTGAAGAACTGAGGTGCCAGTTAATGTGCATGTTGATAATTCTTTTTGAATCTGGCAGGTCTAGTCCGGTGTTAGGAAAATGCAGATGCTCCCTGTGTGATTGTGAGACAGGCAAAACTTGGTGGAGCTGTCTTATTCATTGCAGGCTAAAACAACAGTTTACTGTTCTACCATGTGTTTTAGGGATTATTGGTAACAGTCTTCATTTGCTGGTCTTGTCTTGATGACAGTCCAATTCGATACAGTCTTAATTCACAGCTGGCAATAGAGTATGGAAAATGGCAATATGACCTCTTGCAGACCAAGCATATACGAAAACTGACAGCTTAAATATAAAAGGTGGGAAAAGGAGTATTTTAATTTGCTAATCCTGTTATGTAGTTATTGCGAAACTCCCAGTGTTCATAGTTTACAGAGCTTAACATCTTGTGTGGTGGTGTTTTTATGGAATGTGGGGAAGGCAGCAGTTAGACATGTTCTTCCCCCAACTCAACTGTACTCCACATTAATATTGAATAGGACTCCAGAGAGATGTGACTGTATTTTTGTTAGTCTGGACAGGCAGCTATAAAACACTGCTATAATTATTTTTCTCTTTTAATTTGAATGGTGGAATTAAACAAATATTTTCCTTTGGAGAAAAGTAACAATTTTGATGTTAATTGCTTCTATCTGGTTCTCAGCATTGTCAAACAACTTACTGTAAAAGCTACTTAATATTTCCAGAGCAATGTCATGTATTGCATAACTTATTTCCTTTGCTGGTTATTTTGTTTGATGGTTAAATGGTAATTGGAATGAAAGGAATAAAAAAAGCTCTTGTGGGTTGGGAACCACTCAATGCATTGAGAATCTAAAGCAGAACAATGATTTTACACTTTTTCTTTTGTAGGCTTTTTCTTCTCATATGTGAATTATGTGCAAGTAGGAGACATTATAGGGAGCAAAATAAAGGGAGAATGCAGAACTCATTTAGATCAAACTCAGTGTGTCTAATAAGCAGACAGAAAAAATCTACAAACTGTCTAATGTTCACAGTTTGTTCTTAGCCTTCCTAGATGTTGTAGAATTCACAAAATCATTCTGAGAAAGGAAATTAACCTATTAAAATTAAGAAAATACAGAAACGGAACTTCAGCATCGTTCCAAGATATAAGTGGTTTCCAGTTAGTGTGGAAGGGACAAGCATCAGAAAAAGCAGGAAAAGAAAGAACCTAAGCGGTAGAGATTTTCTGGACTGAACAATATGCTTGGATTGCCATGTTATTTCAATCTTGCTACTGTAGGAAATCTTAAAGGACAAATCAACTGTCAAGCATCCATCCAAAATATACAAGGTATTTGCATGTGTAAAATGTCTATAAATATATATTTACTTTCAAATTCCCAGTATCAGGAAAACCTGTGGGATTGGTAAAAGCATCAGAGCTGCGTACTCCCAAATATTCAGATATTGTGTGTGTATGTTGTTTTTTTTTTTTAAAGTAGCTGGGCAGTAGCAGTCACTCTGTTAGGGCTGTTGTGTCCTCAAACTAAGTGTTTCAAGCACTGAGCCAGGGCTCAGTTGCCTTGTTACTTTTCTTTATCAGATGTTTGCTTGTTCTCAGAAAGGTCAACTTCTCACAGGCTTTCTTCAAGGGCAACATGCCAAGATGACCATGAATGCAAGCACACCAAAGGAAGGTCCACAATACACTGAATATGTCAGTTCATGATGAAATGTGCTATGAAAACTTCATAAAACTAGTCTTGCTGCTTTTGTTAACATTCTTACAGCAGACCTTGTGTGTTTTTTAACCTGGTCTTCTTGCATCGTCTCATATATGAAGAACAGTCAGCATTCTCTCTTCATAAAACTCTGCTTAATTAAAAGGAAAAACTGAACTGTCCTTATCTGTCTCCATTAAACCCCACCCCCCAAAAAAACCCTAAAAAAACCAGACCAAGAAGCAGCTCTAAGTGGCCTGTTTTATTTTGATGTGGTTAACGGAAGGAGGTGTAGACTGCATCATTCCCCAGTCTTGTAGCACAGTTTGATATGCAAATATATGTAACTGCTAGGTTGGGATTCCATTTTAGGTCTTCTTTGATATGGAGAGTTGCTTTTAGCTTAAATGATACTATTTATTTACTCAAAAGCCCCCAATTTCTGAATGCTTAAGCGCATCACAGAGTGACATTTTTGCTTCAGTGAAACGGAAGGAAACCTCAAACTGGGGCATTATTGGTCTACACGCAAATCTCCATTATTCTTGGCATTTTTGTGAGAACTAAGAAAAACTAGATATTTTGGAGCATTTCTTCCCTTTCATTAAAATTAGATGCTCAAATACTTTTAAGGGTTTCAATTAAGTAAATTGAAATCTTACTATTGTATGTCTCTTCCATATTCACCTTTCAATTAAATATAAAGAGTGTTTACGTACTTAATCATACCTTAGTTTAATAAGACCATTTTCAAGAGAACAATTTGTTAATCACCACTTCCTGTCACTTTAAAGCCTTTAAGTCCATCAGGTATTTAGAGTACCTACCTTGTTTTTTCCGTCTTTTAGTGTCCTATTAATACAACTACATAGCTACCACATGTGCTTTTGCACCTTAAGGTGAACAAGGATAGAGAGCCAGAAACAAAACCCTCTGTGCTTGCATTTCACTTGCTCCTGCAGAGAACTCATGTAGCTTCCATTGCCTTCTTGTACTTTTCAGTCTCACAGTGGTAATTTCATCAGTAAAGGGCTTTTTCCTTCAAAGCTTTACTCGGCTCTGTGTGTTTTTTACAAATTATTTTATAGACTGCTGTACCTCTTACAAATAAATAGTGAAGTCTAAAAATATAGGTTAGCAATTAAAGAATTAAAAGTGTGGTTTACAGTTTCCTTTTGAGTCTTTCTCTCAGTATGTCTGAAAGCTTTTTTGTACCACAGCCAAATTTGGAATAGCTCAATAGCCCATTATAAGTAACAAGTCAGAAAACTGAAAATGCAAAGACTGAATAGACTGCAATGGGTCAGACTCGGCTGTACCTGGAACCATTTTTCAGATTACTCTGGGACTATGTCTTCCTCATCTCAGAGCAAACAGACATGGTCAGAACTCCATCCTGGAGCAGGAAAATATTTACAAGCATTGGCGTATTAATTTCTGTGCCATTAGAAATTAATAGCTCACTTTTTTCCATGATACTTGTCAAAATAATTATAATTAGTGTTTGGAACATTGATTGCTCTCTCCAATAGATAGGGCATTATTTGTCTTTGTTACAGTATTAGCCATATTGTCACAGCTGGTGATGTGGGGCAAAAGGAGCAGATCATTAAGATCATTAGGTAGAAGCAACAGGTACTGAGACCTCTATGGCAATTTAAAACAGCGTGGGATTTGCTGTTGTTGCCTTGGTGTGACAGCACCGTCACACAGGTGGTTCAAAACTGTGACAGACCAGTCATTGATTTCTCTACTCATGCAAGAGGGTTGGAACTAGATGATGTTTAAGGTCTCTTCAAACCTAAGCCATTCTATTATTCCATGTAATCCATGACTGGGGAGTTTGGTTCAGCCTCCTTTGGATGATGGTTTGCACCCACCAAACCCACTGTGTGCCTGGAGGCAGGAGCAAGCACTGGGATTCAGAATTGACCAGGTAAGAATCAAGACAGGAGTGACTGTCTTTGATGTAAGCAGGAATCAAGGTGGGCAGTGGTTCAGACTGGAGGTAAAGCAAAGGTATGGTGCAGAATGCTGACTGTTTGGCCTCAGGGTCCCTCCATACTACAATGATTGTCCTGCAGGTGACCATCTGGCTTTTAGCACAAGTCTGTGCTGATGACTGCACATCATTAAAGGTAATTTTATATGTTTTTTTTTTAGTATGCTTAGAGTTATGTTTTTATATATTTATATACATTATATTTATAATATAATTTATATGTTAATGAAACAAAATAATAAGAATTATATGTCTATAACCTGACAGCAGTAAGGCATTATGTGCCTACTACAAGAGGGCGTCTTTGCATTGAAGTATGCAGTTCTTGTAAAAAAAAATAATTCTTTAAGTATTTTGTACTTCAGAAATAGGATAATGGCAACATCAGACATTGCTTTCACTGTCTTCTGAAGGAAAGCAGATGCAGAGTCTATAGGAGTTCATGTCAGAAGTCAGCACAGGTGAAAATGCAGAGACATGGGGTCACCTTGCTTTACCTTTTTTTTAAACACATTTATGTGGTGATGATGACACCTATTGCTAATTAGGGTAATAAGAGTAGAGACAGGTAATAGGAATATAATCTTACCCACTTAATCAAAGGACAAAGTGAACTAACATACCCTTCCAAAAAGTAGCCCATGTAATCCTAAAGTGCTGGAAGATGCCCAGCAGCTGACAAAACAACTTGGGTTATAATTACACATAATAGTGTAATTACCTACCCTGAGGGCTTATGTAGTGCAGGAACTAATAGGAGACGGGTTCTGTGGAGGGCAGAGTGGCTGGAGCAGAGCAGCTGGAGAGTGAAAAGCTCTTGGAGGAAGGCTGTGGATGTGAAAGTACTGTGTGTGGAGAACTTCTATATTCTAATATTTAGAAGTCTTCACATGTGTTAGTGTGTCAAATTTAGGTTCCTGCTGGTATGAGCCTCTTCAAGACAGAGGTGGCACTTCCCTTCACTATCTGTGACATTGAGTTGTCTGCCTTCAGCTGGTGGCCGCCTCCTTTGCAGGGTTTCCAGGGTTCTCAAAGACTGTGTGTGCCCTCCTTTGAGTTACGAGGCTGGGAGAGGGATCTGGGTGCAGGTTCTGAAGTGGGTGATCTGACAGGCAATGCGAGACTGGGCTGAAATTGCACAAGAATATGTCCTGAAATCTAACAGTTTTGCCGGGTCTGAGCTAGAAACTGAATTTTGGCTTTGTAGCTGAAGTGGCTTTGAGATAAGTCTTTCAATCTTCCATTAAGAAAATTGGCCCACCAAAATCTCCCTGACAAGGTCCTTCCCCTCCCCTGCCAAGAGTGTGTGATAAATGTTTGAAGTTAAGGGCTTCCAATGATTTTTGCAAAGTCTCATAAATGTTCCATATGTCACTTGCCCTAAAATTATAATCTGTTATCTCACTCAAGTGGAATAATAATGCATCGAAAACACTAAATTTATCCCAGGTGCCCCAGCAGGTTGGTTCTTCATTATGTGTTAATTGTTAATGGCAATTTTCCATGGAGCATCTGCCAGTTATAGTGAGCAGAGCCTCCAGAAATGATATATTAATTTTAAGTGTAGACTAACAATCAATAAAAAGGGTTGATTTTTGTTTAATATTCCTTTAATTTGCGTGTATAAACTAGCAGGGCATAGTTATTATTTTAAGCAACTGTACAAAATATTTTGATTTATAGAACAGCATAAAAATGAAATTTTATTTAAGGTCTAGGTTAAGGGTAAGGCAATAACAAGTATCAGCTGAGATACTAAGCTAGTATACACACAGTCTATAATAATAGTATAATACTATGCAATATTAAGATTTAGGAATAGCATTAAGTTCAATTGATGTTGAGAACATGGTATAGTTCTGTATTTAAATTCTTGTTTCAAGAAAACCGAACTGGTGAAAAGAATTTAAGTATGATACAAGTTTCAATTGTTTAGATTTTTGAGCAGTGCTCTTCAACACCTCTCACACTGGATTTGAACAAATTTGGCTGAGGTGACTGCACATGTGTTTCATGTTGTCCTGTGAATTTAAATTGTCAGTTACAGGTATTTTATAAATAAGTAAAGGGATAATTGTAAGTTTTAATTATTTTTAGAACATAGAAATAATTGAGGTTTCCTATGCTCCTTAAGTCCCTTTGGGATCTGTCTGGGAACAATATGTAAATTGTGATCTGTTCAAGTTCTTTATGCTCTCAGACTGAGCTTGTTTTTGGCTGTGTCTTAATTCTGTCTCATTTAAGAAGATTTGAGTGTGCAGGGTTGGAGCAAACAGTTTGTCCTGATCCTGTACAATTATATGACCAAAATCACAGGAGGTGAAGGCAGGATCTTTGTGAGTGTCTCAGCATGCTCTCTGTTTGGGAGAGGAGTCCATGCTACAGGAGTTGTATATCTGAGTGTTGTTTCCATAGTGAACAAATCTACTCCAATACTGTCTTAGCTAAGACTATATGTTATTTCAACCTATGATTAAAAAATGCTATACCTGTATTAAACAGTGACATTATAGGAGGTAGGTTTACAATGCATATTAAAACTGGTTTTAAAATTACCTCAAATCCATTATCCAGGTAAGGAAGAAAAGAGCCATTGGGTTCAGGACTGTAACTCGAGTGTTGTGCTTACTACCTGCCAAAAAATAGATGATATCTTTTCACGTGCTATCCAACATACATATACATGCAAAGGTACATAAAGTAACATTTAACAGGGTTTTTATAAATAACTTGAAGAGGTTCCTGATGAAAAGATTACAATTATATTACTTGACAAATAATCAAATTCAGTTCCTGATGGTGTCATTGAAGCATGTTGTATTTTCCAGAACTACATTTCTTACACATCTTTCATGTTCACTATCAACTTCTGCAGTGAACCTTGTTTGTATTGCAGAATTTTTAAGGAAGCTTTGCTGTTGAAATGACCCAAATAATCAGGAAACTGATTATATAAAACTGTTAAAGATGATGGGAAGAAAAAGTAGAATGTATCATGCCCTCTTCATCAAGTTCTACTTGGTTTTTTTTAAAATGATAAATGTATTTTTGAGTTGACTATGATTCAACTTGTGATAAGAATGTCAGTATTTTCATAATATATGGTAAGTTTCCCTTGAAAATCAGGAAAGCAGTGTAGTTTTCTCCAACAAATACTTCTGTCTTGTAAAATATTTTTGGGTTTTTGTTCGGTTTTTGTTTGTTTGGTTGGTTTTTTTACATGAGTGCAACCCAAACAGGTGAATTAGAGACAAAAGAAAAAGGGCTTTCAGTGGACGGGTGTTAACAGTTTTCATACTGTCTGAAGAGAAGGAGAAAGTCTCTTCATTACAAGATAACAAATACCTTAAGATTTTCAAATACTCTGTTTGCTGAAACGCGGCATGGAATTTTGGGAAGACATCCATGACAGACAGATCAGTTTCCTTTCTCCTATTTGCAACATCATCAGATGTATATGATTTTATCCAGTCAGTTTGTTCTTGAGTTCTGAGTGTTCCTATGTGATTCTCACATTAATCATTGAGTTTGGCTTTTCACAGTCTGGTTGAAAAGAATTTGATAGATATCCAGAGCTTATATTTATGTGAAGAAAAAAAAGAAAAAACCCCTGATCTTGTTTCCAGTTCGTGCAGTTTTGTTATGCTTCTCAGAAACCAGACAAAGAAGCAGCATAACCAAAGAGAATCAACTGTGGGAATATAGAAGTTATCAAGATGAGCTGCTTGGGACAGATCACAGAGCAATCATCTCAGATAATGAAGCTGTGCTTTAATTCAGACTTCCAAGAATGGCTGAAAGGATTGCTAGCCTGGAACTTGATTGTGGGGAATACTCTATGCAATCAGGCTCTGAATTCCTGGGTTTGTAAGCTTTTATAGGGAAAATGCTGAAGATCTTGCAGTTTGTGCCTCACCTTGGCTGTTGAGGTAAGAATGCCAGATATGTTGGGATTGACCGGAGGGGCTGTGATGGTTAGAATCATCATTGTGCCTGTGGCAATGATGGGAAGTCAAGGGAATTGTTTTTCTCTTCAATAGTCCAATTAGTAGTTTTGGAATGGAGATTCTTAAAAGTAGCCTTACTTTTGTTGGTTAATTAAACTGTTTGCTTGCTATAAAATTGCAGGCTGTAGTAGCAAATATTTACTGTCAAATCCCGGTATTGAGTTCAATACCTCACAGGACTTGAGAGCTTTAGGAAGAGTCTTGCATGTAATGTGCAACTAATGGTCTCTGATGGTTTGACACTTTTCTATTATTTTGCCAGTATATTTATTTATTTCTCTAAGCAGGCAAGCATGTTAAAAAAACATTGTAGGCAAGTCTTTTTTCCACCACTGAAACCACAGGGTGTAGTGACAAGAAGGGTATGGTCCCCAACAGCATCTTGAACCTGGTCCAGCATGGGGTCCTCTGTCCATGGACCCGCAGATCCCACCAGGATCCTGCTCTAACATGGGCTTCCCATGAGGTCAGTGCGTCTTTCACGCATCTAACTGCTCTAGTGTGGGGTCTTCTGCCCCATGGATCCCCCCAAGCTGCAGGGGCACAGCCACCTCACCATGGGCTGCACCACGGGAGTCTCTGCTTTGCCACCTGGAGCACCTCCTGCCCCTCCTGCGCTGCCCTGGGGGTCTGCAGAGTTCATTCTCCCACATGTTCTCCTCCCTCTCTCCAGCTGCAGTCGTGTGCAGGTGTTTCCCCCTTCTTAAATCTGTTTTCCCTGAGGCATTACAACTGCTGCTGAAGGGCTCAGCCTTGACCAGCAGCAGGTCCATGTTGGAGCCAGCTGGTGTTGGCATAGGGGAAGTTTCTAGAAGCTCCTCACGGAAACCACACCTGTGGCCAGCCCCACTCTACTGAAACCTTGTCATGTTAACCCAGTCAACTGAGAGGAGACTTTCTCCTATCAAAGGAGCTTTATTTTGCCGGAAGTTTTTTTTAGCCTAATTAA
The DNA here is from genome assembly GCA_035583155.1 of Acropternis orthonyx. NCBI lineage: Eukaryota > Metazoa > Chordata > Aves > Passeriformes > Rhinocryptidae > Acropternis > Acropternis orthonyx. The sequence continues at coordinate 4,273,008 of JAWWEU010000138.1, read as the reverse complement.
TTTGAGAGGGTTTTTTTTATTTTGCTTTCCGTATTGTCTTTTTGTCTACTTCTGAAGTAATTTTGTTTTCCAGACAATGCTGTGGACAGTGGTGTTTGGGTCTATCTGAGTACTCTTGTGACTTCTTGTTTAGAAAACCTTAGTTCTTTTGAGGACATGGTCTAAAATAGAGTTAATAGGCTGAAGTCTTGTTGAAACAGCTGGATTCCTTTTCCAGGAGGATTTACAATGAAGTTACAATGACTTCAGGAGCAATAACACTTGATTTTATTCATTTGCCAGCATAGTATCTAGATACAGTTGCTAATGATTTTGTGTGTGTCAAAGCTGTTTCTGTTTCAGGTTTTGGGTTTGTTTTTATTTTTAAATGTTTACCCTGTGTTTTGAAAAATATGTGATTAGCTTTGGCTTGTTTTCAGATCTGTGGTATTACTCCTGCATAGGAATCAGTCACTTCGGTTCTCCCGTTTTTGGTCAGTGTTTGCAGGTTGCACTTTGACCTTGTCCACGGTATGTACCCTTTTTAGTATCACGTGATGTGACAGTGATATTGCCTTCGGAACAGGAATAAGTGGTGGCAAGATTTTGCAAGATTTATAGCACAATGGTAGATGATCTCTGCTAATCATGAAGGACCACACTCCAAATAACTTTGTTCACCAAGCGTGACTATTTATTTTCAGTCTTGTAGTGGCTGGAGCTATTTATAATTTTTAACATGCTTCTGTCATTGGTCTCCTGCTGTTGAGCCAACAGACCAAATTTAGAATCCCCTGTATTTTTTGCATTTAAAGTAAATTTAATACAAAGGTAGCAGAATGGTTTCTGTACTTGTCTATGAAAAATTGTCTCTATGTAGACTATTTCCTTATAAAAAATAATTTTCAAAATTAAAGAGACTTGAGCCTTTAAGGCTATGAAATAAACCCCATTTTACCAATTTTCAAGTCCTCATCACCATTCAATTCTGAGCAAGATATGCTGTCTGAAATATTGGTAAGTATTGAACAGATCTGTAAACAAAGGAAGAAAAAAAGTAAAAGCCAGCCCTGCATGTTGCTTAGCACAGATTTGTTCATTATTTCTTTTCATAAGTGATGAACACATTAAAGCATTGTAAGCTAGAAAATACTTGTCTGCCAGCTTAAAAGACTATATGCAATAGTGTTTCTTGCTGTGATCTCTGAGTCAGCAGTCCCCTATGGTTTCCCTCCATGATCTAACCAAGGAAACTTGGAGATTTTGTTCTCCCTAGCTGTTCAGACACTCTGTTAGGGCTTTTTAAATCCATTTTCCCATTTCTTTTCTTGCACAGTATGTTGATTCTGTATCATTTCTGAGCCATTTCAATGGTGCCCTATCCATTATCTCCATGGAGTCTTAGTTGCTCTCTTAGAAATCAGATCCTTTTCAGAATGTTATGCCTAGTTGTAAAATTTTGTTAGGCATTTTTAGGTTCTTGTGTTCATGTATTACTTGAAGCCAGATCCACAGGGCATTTTGTGATTGGGAGGCAGAAATAGAAAACAGGCTGCTGGGTAATAATCAAACACTTGCCTTTCTTTTCTGTTGCTTCAAATAAGGAGCAAAAAGCAACATATACTATATTGTCTACTGAGCAAAATGCACAATAGTCCCAGCCTGTGAAGTGGAGCCTCACAATAGGTTTCTCTTAAAAGAGAACCCCTATACCTGAGCTATAGAATGTATTTTCTGCCATCAGATAGCATTTCATAACTCTGGCCAAGAATACAGGTTATTAAAAAAAAGGCACCTTATGAAAAATGAAAACATCCAGAAGTCACAATGATGGTACAACTCTAAAGCCAGATTGACTTCGTGTATTTCATATGCTTTTGAATAAATTTCAGTATAGATGATAACACAGTGAACTTGATTTGAGCATAGGGGAAGAACAGTGATATATTTCCAATAATCATTTGAGCTCTTGAGGTAAAATAAGATATGCTGGACAAATAGAAGGCTATTTTATACATCATAAATATAAACTTGAAATATAATCTACTCTTGCAAGCTACCTGATGTAGTAAGTGTAACAGGTAGGTCACATGGTCAGTAGAGAGAAATAAAAGCTGAAGTTGTATTCCTTTGAACCATGAGCTGTTGCTTTAGTTGACTTGAACATCATGGGTGAAAAGTTGTAAAAGGAGGTTTCTGTATTAGCACTCTGGGCTCTTTATAAAGCCAAGCTTCTGAGTCCTCAGAAGAACTTAATTATTGCTTCTACAGTGGTGGGGAGGGGGGAGATTCTGGTTTTGGTTTGGGTTTTTTCCATAGGCAAAAGTCACAGCAGGATTTTCATTTAATACTGAGAATAGAAGAGTAATCATAATTAAATGAGTGGACTAAAGATCCTAAGATGTTTCAAGAGGTGTTAAGTGTTTTGAGTGGGCTTTGTTACATCCTGTAGCTGCTTTTTAATCCTTCCAACCCTTTTTGCTCTAACCTTTTTGGCTTCAGTATATGAGCTAATACAAGTGTTTATGTATTTCATTTTTCAGGACATTTTAGGTCCTGCAATATTATAAACTACTGATATGATACTACATTAAATTTTCCCTCAAAGGTATTTATATATGAATATATTACATATTTATGTACATTATATGCATTAGAATCAATATCTTTGTGTAACTGGCTATGTAGGGAGCACTACCACCTCCTGGAGCACTGGAATTTCAGGGTGGGTGTAGGCTCTGGCCCTTAAAATATCTATCAGCTCTTAAAAGCTTCCAAAAACATAACTTGTAATCTTCCTGTGTTATCAGTGCAGTCACACAGTGCTGTCACTTTTAACTGTGCCTTCAGGGAATACCTTTATTTGCTGAAGCAAAAATAATATTTCTCAAGTTTTTGGCTTGTCCACAGGAGAATCGGGGTCATGTGGCAGTTGAGATTAGCATTAGTTTACACAATATTGTGTAAATGTAGATCCACAAACAGTCATTTCCAGCCATTTGCATGTTCCCCTTTTTCTGCAACTGAATGTCTTGATCAGAAAAATGTTAAATTGCTGCCTTTCTGTTCCAGTTTGGTGGAAGGGAGTGGTGATAGTCTTTGCTGTTTAAGATGGATGGTTCACTTGTTGTTCACAGGAGGAGAAAAAATTTCCAATCATTCTGCACCACTGGAGTCTGGTATGAGCTGCTGAGAAAAAGGAGGATAAATGCCATCAGAAAAAAGCCAGATGTGAGGGTGATTTCCAGGAATGTAGGAACTTAGTACAACAGGTGGCTGAAATGCTCAAAATGACAATCTGAAAGTGGTACAATTTAGGATTTACCTTGTTTTAAGTACCTATTATGAATAATTTAGCACAACTGACAAATCCTATTTCTTTCCAGACCCTTTACGTACTGAAGTCATTCAGTCATAGCAGTGTGAAGGTATGTAATTGCCTATTTTCTTATCATTATGGAGGTTTTTTGCATTTTGTGATCATTTGTTAAGTATTGCCAAGAGATGATTGGATTAGCTGCTGCCATAAATAAAAACATTTTAAAAAAATTCTATTCCAGAGGAGCAAAATTTTCCCATCTTACATGTTTCTTGTGGAGAAGGCTCTGAGGATGTGGGTGACTGGTTTGGGCAAAAATTGATGAATTTATGTTAAACATGAGATGAGGCTTTAACCTGGCCTTTTCTGTCTCTGCTCATGAGTTTGTAAGTGGCTTGTGAAAAGCTGCATCTGTTTTCTCTGGATGAAGTTGTTCTCTTTGAAGAGGAAGAAGGGAGCAATAATATTACCTCTTTTATTAAAGTTCTTACTCCTCTGCTCCTGATAAGACATGACTATGAATAATTTTGTATAATTCACCAGTTCAGTTCAAGGATTAATCGTGATCCAAACAGACTGTGTCAATATCTTTGTGGGAGAAGCATCTTAATCACTTGGAAAAACAGCTAGAACTTCAGGGTTGCCAGATCCTCTGTGACTATGGGCCAGCACTTCCTTAATCATCCTTCTTCTTCCCTTCACCTACTCCAAGTGGCACTCCTGCAGACTTGATGTACAATGAAATGCACCACAATTTACTGTGTCTCAAGCAGATGGGCAAGCCTTGAATGGGGGGTTAGTGGCTTCCCAAAGAGCATCAATATGTGCATTGGTCTGGGAGGAAACCCTCAAACTCCAAGTCTCAGTTTGCTATTTCTTTCAGTTTTTCATTGCTCTAGTGAAGGCAGTGATTGTTGCTACCTCTCTGTGGAAGTCTCCTACCATGTGCTGTTGCTAAGAAACAGGGCTGTTGCGAGTGATCCAAATCAAAGAACAATTTCCTATTAAATTCCCTATCAAAAAAAGAGATGTTATCTGCATGATATCAGGATTTTTGTTTCATGAATTAACCCAGTCACACAGTCAGCATACGTTTTTTATGTTCTTGATAGAGCAGATGCAGTCTGTAATGTTGAGTGTTTGGAAGAAGGTTCCAGTAGAATGCATTTGAAGGACCCCTCCAGCTGAAAAGCCCATGATGGTCTTTAAGGAGTTTATAGCAGAAACAGAGACCTGTGAGGATGTCACAGAGCAGTAGAACTCTGTGAATAACTGATTCTTCTATTTCTTAGCTAAAACAAAATAAAAGAAATGAGTCAAAATTACTTGAACCTTGAAAAGGGTGGAAAAAGTGACATCTAAAAAAGTAAAAATTATTTGGCTCAAGTGTAGTGGTTTGATTTTTTTCCTTTTTTTCCAAATTAAAAGATAAACTTCAGGTCACAACAAAATAACAGAAAAAAGAATTCGGCACACCATGGAAAGACATAAAATATGTTTTTACAAGTAAATCTTCTTGATAGATCTGCTATTGATTAGGAAAAAAAATAGGTAAGAGTGAAATTAATTTCTGATTAAATAAGTACAACCCTGAATGATCCTCTGAATAAGGGTGAGGACCTTGTTCCTAGATATCTTCTAAATACCCTCAAGTCCTCAGGTTGTGCCTTAATATATGGGTGGCAGAAATGCTGTTTGGAACTAAAAATGATGTCAGCGATTTCTATAGAGAGTTTGATGACAGAATTCCGTAGTATTTTCCAAGCCATAGTTGATATATTATGCTATTCGTATATCAATGGAATTTTGTAGCACTACTATAAAGTATTTTTGAAAGCTTTTCTGCTTTAATTTCTGTTTGACTTTGAGTAAGCCTGAACTGGCAGTAGTGAAATGGAATAGGCTATGTACAGATGAAACTAATTAAATACTACCTGTAGCTGTTCAATTTGAAGCCCTGATTTGAGCTTGCTGTCTCAACTTTGATTATTAAAATACCTATGGTATTTCTTACCCTAAGTTACCTGTGAGTGTTACTAGTTAGGTGTCAGGATGTCAGTGATTAATGTAAAATCATAAATAAATTATAAATAAAAGCCATACACATGTACAAAGCCATTTAACTATTGAAAATGCTCTGCTGCACAAAGTACATCGGTGGTAACCATTGCTGACCCTTGAGATGGAGTTTCATTTGCCTCGAATTTCAGTGATTGAGTGTTTAGATTGTAATGGTCAAGTCAGACTCAGAACTGTAAAACTCATTTGTCACAACAACACAAAAGACAATCCCCATCTGTTACTACTCAACAGGTTTGATTGACTTTTCAGTCCTGGGCCTATTTGTCATTCATGATTTACGTAATGGGGGAAAATATGCTTAAGGCTGTAGTCCCAAATAGTGATTAAGACTTAGTCATAATGAACATAAGCAGGTAAATAATAGAGATAAGCCTTGGGAAATTGTGCATTCTGCTTAAATGTGTCTACCTGCTTTATTTTTACTTTTTTTTTTGTATGTGTTTTTTTTAATAGGATGAATGTTACAGACATCAAATTAAATGTGATGAGAGAGGGACGGAACACAATTGTAATAATTCCTGATAAACCTGAAGTAGAAGGAGTAACTTAGGAGGAGAAACTGTCACCAGTGTTGAGATAGATACATCTCTGGGCTTTCTGAATTTCCTGCAGTGTTCTTGATCTGCATCCAAGTGCAGTGGCAGTGACTGAAGCCCAGACAAATTGGTGATTAATAAGGGCAGGTCACAGAATCCAGTCAGAGTTGCATATTCCTGTGTTACTTTTGCTAGATAGAACCGATGTCTTTCTGTCCACTTAGCTATTCTGTAACTTTAGGGAGCACATATCTCATATCATAATAATTTTGAGAGCTTTTCCCGAAACTGGATTTTGTTGTCTCCACTTTGTCTCATCTATTCTTGATCAGAGTCATCATGATTTTTTTTTCATCTTGTGAGTTGTGTTTTGGGTATGTTAAGAACAGGGGAGATTTGCTAGGAGACCAACCTCTGAAGTGTTTTGGTGCTTTTGTTTCTTTGAATGAGGGATGAAGTGAAACCCAAACTAACAACAAAAGCACCCTTATTCCCCAAACTCTGTGAATAAAATGCAATGCTTCCAAATATGCAGGCTCTGCATAGCCCAGCTGCTCTGTAAAATGGTTTTCTGTGTTGCAGTTTCTGTGTTTCTACGCGAGTATCAATTTCCCTGAGCAGATGCAGGGCTCTCAGGATCTGTGCCTTATGGCACATCCAGACTGCCTATGCGCTGCAGGACCTGGGAACCCAGCCCAGAACTTCCACGCTTCCAGCTCTGCGGCAGGGAAGCCCCAAGAGCCCTGGATTCAAGGTTTACAGGTTTTGTAATGCCAACAGAGTAATGGATGGAGCCCTTGGCCTCCTGATTCCAGAGCAGGGAACTTGGGCAACCAGGACTACATCACTGGAGCACAGCACAGGAGCTCCTCAGGAGATACATATGAGCCCTCCCAAACCTGACCTGATAATGTGAACTAGTGAAAACCTTGGACTGAGCTGAGGGTGCTGAATGTGTTTCCTGAATTCAGTTCCACTCTGGATGCCCAACACCTTCTGTACTTCTGTCCCTCAGCATCCTTCAGTCTCATGGCAGGGGTGCTGTGTAACAGGCTGGTTGCTGCAGTCCAGGTCTCTACATACTCTTGACCCAGTGCTGTGTCCTGTGTGTGCTCCAGCTCCTTTGCAACCAAGAAATGGGGCACTGGGGAGGTAGGGGAGGCTGTGTTTTCTCTGATACAGTCAAGGGTCTGCACCTCACTTACCAGTACAACTTTATAGAGCTGCTTTTCATCAAATCGTGAATCAATCTTGGCGGATCATAGTTCTTTTTCTTAAAGCACAGAGCTCTCAGCAGCATAAAACCCTTCCCAGCTACCACACCCAGGATTTTCTAAACATCTGGTCATTCAGCAGAACTATAGAGAGACTGGAAGTAAGTAACAGAAATAAATTAAAATAAATTTTCCAAAACTTTGAAGTCCAAGATGAATGGATTTAATTAGCTCTGGACGCTTTGGTTTTCCTATAAGTCAAATGTGTCAGCTTTACAACATGCAGGCCCTTGGGCCATCATTGAAGTGAGTCATCTTTATTTTACAGTGTTTAAACTGGACATATATTCTGGATTTTGTGCTACTCTGTAAAATCTGACAAATTGTGACTAGAGGCTTTATTTCCATACCTGTAAATAAACAAAGAATTGTTTTACAACTTTCCAATAAGTCTCTTTTACAATCAGTCGTGAAAAACCTCAGAGAATAATTTTTAGAGCAGTCAGTGGATCTGCATTATTATGCTTCCAGTTAAGATAATGGGAGTCAATAGAGTGCTGTCTGGATATAGCCTACCCATGGTGCAATGAGGATCAATTTGATAGGTTTTAATTACTTTAGTGCTCATCTGGTGGATTTTTTGCTTTTATTTTTATAATGAATCATGTATTACAGATCTAGTACATAGGTGCAAACTCAGGTATCTTTCCTCTGTTAGACTTTTAAATATGGTTCCAACACAAAAAGGGGCATCCAGCAGCATGGAGTGTGGAAAGAGACACATGACATTACTGGGAACTTGGACTTCAGGTCATGCCTACTTTGGATAATTTACTTTTGCTTCCTCCAGGATTGTTTTACAAGCTCTTTCCCTTAAGAGGACAGGGCTTGCACCAGATTTCAGTATTGATGTCTGTCTGAAAATGCATGAAATAAATGAAGACATCAGCCAGGGGCCAATTACATCACACACTATCGAATTATACTAAGACCTTAGCTTCCCATTCAGAAATGACACTGGAATCACACTTGAGAGAATATTTGATTTGTTTTTTAAAAGACTGTTCAGAAAAAGACAAGATAAATTGCTAGTTTTATGTAGCTATATAGACAAATTAAAGCAATAGATTCTAGGGTGCCAGAAAATTGTCCTTGCTCTTTGGCTTCTGTCCACATACAGTCTTTGAGATCTTGTTTATACTGGAGATTTGCTTCCATTTCAGTCAAGGACAAGCAGCTGTCAGAATGGCTAATCTGTTGTAAAGGCCAGCCCATGCAGGGTGTCCCATTACCATAGCGTGTCCTCTCACTCACAGTGGTTTCAGGGAACACACGTTTGTGCCAGTGCGAGTAACAAACTTCATTATCTACACTGAGAGGGGTCAGTGTGATGTTCTGGGCTGAGTGAAAACACTGCTGCTTACAGCTGGTCCTCCCTTGCTCTGTCTCTGCTCTCTGGAAGTGAGTTCCCCCTCTCTGCTCCCTTGGTGTGCCAGCACGTGTGGCTGAACTGCTCCTTGGTTGGGACATCCACAGCTGTAGTAGGGAAATTTGGGGGAATGGTAATCCTACCGTGGGAGAGGTGTGAGGGCAGTGAGGCGCTGGGGTGGCTCGTAGGCTCAGCTGCAAGTAGGACAGCTTGTCTAAGCCAGTCCAGAACTGCCTTGTGCAAATAACCCACTGCCTGGGTGCTGCTGTCTGTGAGCCTGGCAATAGTCTTGTTAGGAAAGGCTTTGCAGAGGCAGCAAAGAAACCTGTTGCCATTGCCTGCATCAGTATTTTAAAGAATGAACAACTGTGAGAAAATAATGTTATCATTCTCGGATGGTATCTCATGTGTTTGCAGAGCAGATTGCCAAGCTTCTGAAAAGGACACTTTCATCATGTCTGTTAAGGACTACCGTATTCAAAGTCATGAGCTTCTGCAGAAGAATTCATTTTGCCATATTCCTTCTTTTCAGTGTTAATCTGGTTCTTTCCTCTTTGCCAAAAATCATGAATAACAGCTTGAAATGTTGGAACCAAAGAACAGCTAACTTTGAGGAGCTATAAAACGTTTTAATTCTCCTGGTTCAGATATATAATAGAAGCTTCCCTGGGGGGGTATTTTTCCTTGTTAATACATTTATAAGATAACTGAAGCTACAGGTGTTCAGCTTTAATAAGGCATTAGTGAACAATTAAATAAGACACTAAAAATAAGTCTGAAGTCTTTGCATGAAGGAAATCAACATTGACTGAAAAAATATTTAATAACGCTGCACAATCAAATAAGGGAGAAGATTTTTAGGAACTAGAATTGTTGGATATCATCTTTAATACATATAGAAAGGATGTTGTTGAAAGAAGAAAGGAAGGACTGTATATTTTTATGTCCAAGATATGAAAAGATACCAATAATATATAAAAGAATAACTGGTGCTAACACTACTGATAAAATCATTTTATGCTTGAATTGGAGTGTTCTTTAAAATATTGTTTTAAATAGTGCAGAGCCAGCTTTCCACTAACAGGCACTGCTGTATTTCCTTGATTTATGAAATCTCATTTCCATTGCAAACCACTGGCTCTTCTGTGTTTCTACCTGATCTCTGGATAATGCTGCAGCCAGCTCAACTAGCAGCACTGCTAAGAGAAAGAAAATTAGATGTATTAAACCTGAAGAATCAGTGACATTCAAATAACAGTTTTGCTCTTGTGTTTCTCATTTGTTAGAAGGAATTCTTAATAAAAATTCTAATGTGTCTTGGCCTCAGAAACAATGATCTGTTCTATTAACTCCAACAGAACAAATTTAGGACAGAGATTCTGACACTTCCTTAATTATAAGAAGATATCTGGTGAAGTGCTTGGCTCCCATTTGTCTTCATCTGAACTTACCTTTTTCCTCTTCACAGTTATATCAGATTCCGTCTCAACTTCAATGAGAAATAATGTATTGAACCAATGCTCATCTCTCATATGAAATTCCTTTAAGGATTTGTTTTCTAGTGATATGAATTTGAGGCAGGGGAAGGTGGGAACTTCAACAATTTAGTGTCACAGGAGTTCAGGTTCTTCTACTTTTAGCACAATTTGTGCTCATAAGCCACTAAATATGCCTGGAAAATCATCTGTAAATAGCACACCTCACCTGTCATAGGATGCTGTACCTCAGCAATTTATTCATGGGGGTGCAGTCAGGTAACAAAGCGAGTGTATGTGGCTTATGATGTTCTGAACCAAAACTGAGTACTGTGTAACTGAGGCACAAGTTGTTCAACAAGACTGAAACACTTCAGCTCTGTACATGGCTTTGAAAGCACAGGAACGAGTCGTGGTAAGGAGTCAGCGCACTGCATTGTCCGGAGTCATGAGTGCAGCCTGCAGCTGGGAAATACCTCTGCAGCACTCCAGCAAAGGCTTTGGGATCATCTCGGAATAGAAAGCACTGCGGTTTTAGCGGAGGGAACAAGTACAATATTTGCTCTGTTTCTCACTCATTCCCACTGAAACAGGGAAAAAGGGGTTATTTTTGTAGATCAATGAGAACTGCTGATGCTTGACTCAGTGTTTGTCTATTCCTACAACAGATTCAAGATACGGTCCAAACCTTGCAGTTATTAGGATTAAGTTGTGATCAATTTTGATTATTTAATTATTTTTTTAATTACTGTTGTGTTTCAATGCAGGTATTTATTTTATCCTTCTATATTTATGTGCCTATAAGTAGACAGGTAGTATACATGTGTTTATTAACACATGGAAATTTCTCTTTCTGATTTTTCAGGAGATGCATCTACCTCTTGTTAACACTGGAGACTGTATGGTAATAAACTTTTTTCTTGATAAAAAGGTGTTTCGGGCTGGAATTGGCCCACTTTGTTTTTTTACATAAGTTTCTTTCAGAGACAGTCAAACATACAAATGGTTGGTGGCTGTACTTGTCTCTTTTTTTATAAGGTAGGAATAACTGTTTTCCTTGAAATCTGGTTGTGGTTTTTGTTCTTACTGGTTAATTTAACTTGGCAAGCGAAAGGGTCAGAATTAACACAGGAAATATTATTCTAGGGTTTTCTTTGAAATTTTCTTATTTAATGCTATTTCTAGATATGCAGTTTCATTACAGAAATAGAATATATATATATTTTCTCTGTACTTTCCTGAAAGTTCATTAAATACTTTTATATCTCCTTGGGTTATTAATAGGTTGGTATTACTACCTGTAAGGTATAACCAAACTAAGAAAAATCAAGCAATATGAACTAAGCATGAGAAGCTGAGGGTAGTGTTAGGGACACATTTTAAAGAGTGTTTTTAAAAGATAACTGAAGTTTGAAGGAATGTCTAGAATAATTACATTACACGGGGAACAGAAAAGCAATCTGGTAGCTGTTAATTACATTGTGATCTCCTCCTCTTCTGAAAATACAGGAATTCTGTAGAATTCAGTTTTACCTTCTGTGGGTTTTATTTGTTTCTTCATTAATGTGAAATCCCAACTGTTTCTGTTTGTGTGGGAGAAGGGCCTTAAACCCACACTCCCCACTGAGAACCTGAAATTGTAACTGTGTTTAGCCAATTTATACCTGGATATGTTTTTCTATGGGATAGTAATGCTTTAATATATATTCCTTTCTGTGTCCTGTCATTTTCATTAGGTTCGTATCTATTAATTTATATTATAAAGTTTGCCTGAAGTATATACATTTTGTGGTGGAACTATAGTAACCATTCTGAACAGATCCCTAAATTTTTTAATTTGTTCTGTGTCTCTGCTTATTGCAATTAGACTTTTCTGTAGCTAATGAAACATACGTGATTTGTTTGTTTATGCCTGAGGACTGAATTTGTTACTGAATAATGCAAAAATACGTGCAAGGACGAGTAGAGTAAATGGAACTGGGAATGTGTGCATAGAGGATATGTGAGCAAAGTCAATTGAAAGAGGTGCTAAAGCTTTGGCTCTGGCTCTACCTGCTCATTGCAGGTGGAGAAACATGTTTATATTAATACTTGTGTGAGTAGAAATTCCCCAGAGGCTGCACAAGAACAGCTGATGTTATTTGACAAAAAAAGAATTAGTAACTCATACAAATTTGTACCTTAAATGGGATTAAATATAGCAATCATACAAATAAAGGTAGAGTTCGGATGTTGATGGACTCAGGTTGGTAAGATGTGACTATTTGTTTTCCTTCCATGTCTTGGGCTGGAAGATTCTGGGCAGAGGGGCCTCTGTACACCCATCTAGAAAAGACAGCAAATGAACATCCATGTTTTGCTTTCAACTATGCTAATGTTTGAAACCAGGGCTATAGTAGAAATCTTTTGCTGAAACCTGTTCTGTGTGATTTCAAGGCAGGTTCTCATTTAGCAAAAAGCTAACATAATTCTACCCAAGATGAACAACTTGAATTTTTCTCTTTGACACATCTAGACATTGTTAGTCATGGAATAATAGGATTGTGGAATGGTTTGGGTTGTAAAAGACCTTAAAGATCCTTCAGTCCCACCCCTTACCATGGGCAGGGACACCTTCCACTGTCCCAGGTTGTTCAATGCCTCCTCTACCCTGGCCTGGGACACTTCCAGGGATGGGGCAGCCACAGCTTCCCTGGGCAGCCTGTGTGAGGGCCTCCCCACCCTCCCAGTCTAAGCCTAGTTCACACAGAAAAATAGTCATCTTCTTTTTAAAACAAAAAAATTTTTTAAGCAGTACAGATAAGATGAAGGGAAATGCAGTTTGTTTAATTATAAGGTATCAACATGCTGCAGAGTTCTGTTAGTGGATTAGATTTTCTCCCAGAAATGGATTTGCATCATAAATGAATGTGGTCCAGTTAATTTTATAATTATAATTTGAAGAAGTGCAGAAGTAGGGAAGAATCAAGTCTTATATTTATCTTGGATAAAAAAATCTGCCTTTGATGTTTCTTTGAGAAACTACTTTGATTTTTATAGCAGCATAGCGGGTGCAGGAGTTGCATCTCCTTTATCCACAACACCTGCTTTTCTCTGGCATCTGCACTGATGTGCAGTGTCAATATTGTTTTGTTCATAAACTTTGACAGATTCCGTGTGTAATCTCTGACCCTGCAGACAGTCCTCAGCTCTGCTGTCCATGCTGTGGAATTAATGCCACACAGCCTGAAAATTTGCCTTGAGCATGTCCTTGTACTATTTGACAGGCCTATCTCTCAGTCATTCACTGTATTTTAAATGGGCATATAGAGATAGCCCTGAGCAGTATTTATCCAACATATGCGCCGAGTGCCCACTCCAGCACAACTAAGCTCAAAGGACCACTAGTTCAATGCTCCATATTTTACTGGAGTTTAATTTTACATGGGCTGTAATATCAGTCAAGTATCATCCACAGGGATTGCTTTGTTCAGATAATCAACCAGCAGAAATGAGCTCCAAGTTATTGTGCCTGGTTAAGGATAGAGTGATTTTCTTGCAGTAAGGAACTCTGAGTTCTGGAGTACAGCATAGCTCATGTTCCTTTAGGAGGGTGCCTTTCGAAATTATCCTGAAGTCTTCATTCTCTTATACAGCACCTGGTTATACATTTATACAGAGAAATGAAGTGAAAAAGAATCAGGTTTTTACAAATACAAACTTATCTTCTGTATTTGAAGAGGCTTTCACTGATGTACGTTCTTTCCAAAAATCACCTAATGAAAGTGAAAACTAAATGAACTTATAACCTTGTAAGAGATTAGTTAATTAAAATTACTGACTACAGGGTCTGATGAGTGGATTTTTTTCTCGAAGAAAGTAAATTAATAGCAGTGCCCATTGGACACCATGTATTTGTAAGCATTAATTGTGATGAGATGTAAATGTTGTCTGTAAAGAACTGGTCAGTGGTTCTTTAACACCAGTTTTCCTAGAGAAATAGAAATCCTGCCTTGCATACTTCAAATATTTTTACCTCATAATTTAATAGGATAAGTTGTTATTATTAAGGAGGGAGTTACATCCTTACAGTCACTTTTCATCCCAATTAGAAAACACGGTATTTAGGTACTAAAATTGTCTTTTTTACTATGAGGTGGGTTTTTTTAATAGATAACTGTATTATTATGTTTATTAGTAATATAAGTAATATGTGTTAGATAGGAAAGATGAGAAACAAATGATTCATCTCCAGCTGTCACACAAAGACAACAAAAAGGGCAGCCCAGCCCACTGATACCCACGAGGCATCTCTTACCTTATTTTAATAGCAACCTGATATTTTTCTTCCAATACAAGTGACCGGGAGGGGAATGCCCTTCTTAATGGTTAGCAGATATACTCACTAGAAAGTGAAAAATTATTTTGATTGATTTGCTTTGAGAAATTTGCTTTCCAATTTGTGAAACTGATCTCTCTAATCTTTGTTTTAGAACACCTCACCTTAAACAAATAGAAAGAATGTGGAAAATATTCATTACTTTCAGGTGCTTTTCTCCTTCCAGGAAGTTTGCAGTGTGAAATACAACTATCATGGGTACTTCTGTGTATTATGATAAACTTTGCTACATTAGTGTAAGTAAGTTATCAGCTCACTAGTGAAATGCTTATTCCAGCTACATATATTTCATTGACAAGCAATAATATTTGTTTTATAGTTTTAGAGGGTGTGTACTGTTAGTGTCTTGTGCTGGTGACTACTTGAATGTGAAGCATTTTTCTTTCTCCCTGCCTTTTTTCTATTGTTTTCTCTGAGGAAAAAAAAAGTAGAAAATAAACACCTAAAAAAAAAAGCTTGGGGATTTTTATTAAGGACATCCACAGATACACATTTCACAGTCTATCCAGGTTAGTTTATTATTTTCATATAAGATCTCACTAGTAGATGTATTTTCGTGCATGTATGTATGTAATTTAACATACACTTGTAAAATACTATGTAATAGTTGGTGCACCATGGCCAGGGAAGGGAGTTACTCAGAGAAGTGTCCCCCAAGCTATAAAGTTGTATCTGTACTTTAACCAGTTAAGACCCAGTGTCTGAGACCTCATTAAAAAAAATGCGTTTTCTGGTTTTGTTTTGTAACTGGGCCTGGTTTATGCTTTATTATTTTAGGGCCAAGCATGTCTCTGATCACATGCTTTTCTCCCTTTCTGGCTGATTTCCCTTGTCTGTGTGTTGCCTGAGGCTATTCTACCTCAGGTGAACGTCAGATATCGAGGTTGCCTTTGAATTTCAGCATTTCCGTAGATCAGATCACAGAGTCCTCATTGACTGTGACATGGAAGGCAGTTCCTTGCTCTCCTGAATTAAGACAGCTTGAGTATGCTTTGAGCTTTAATTATTTCAGTCATATTGAAGTCATTAAGAAGATGTAGTCTAAAATTTTCTGTGCATGTGTGGGCAAATGTTTGCAGAATCAGACTCTCATTTCACAAATTAGTTTTGTGGCGAGACCTACAAGGCAGGCAGAGTTTTGTAGACTGAGGGCAAAGTGGAAAAAAGAACAGGTTTTTGAGAAAACTAAAGATTAATAGAAACCATATGTAGGACTCCAAGTGATTCAGTGGGGTCTAGACAGTTGCCCTTTCGTGCTGTTCTAATGTCATATGCAACAACGACAGAAGCCATATGTGAGCCGCAAATAAAGCCTTCCTAACTTGTGTCTCCTCTGTTTAAAGTTTAATCAGTCTGTTTTAGCTGAAAGAAGATGAATGTTTAAGAGTGAAAATGTCACACAAACAGCATATCACTGTATTGTACAATGAGGTACATTATGAAACTCAAATCATACCGTGTGCATTAATTTCTTAATGAAGCTGAGTGATGACAGTAAATCCAGCATCTTCCTGTCTGTTTTTCTAACATGCTTTTCTCTATATGTTTTTGTCATTGCTTTTATTCAATTGGGTGTGTTTCTCAGTGCTTTGCCTGCCTGCCTCTTTACTACATGTGAATTTCAACTTAAAATTTGAAGCAAAAAAGTAAAAACTCTACTGTCTGTTTAAAATAAAAATTGCAGGAATGCTTTCAATTCAGGGAGACAGACTTGTCAGGAACTTCAGTTTCAATTCCAAGATTGATTTCAACATGGAGAAACCAATTTTTGCTGGATAATTTTTCTTGAATAGGCTGTTCTCATAGGTAACTTTTGAGAAAGACTAGTTTTGAAAATAAAAAAAGATTGTTTCAAAGGTAAGGGCATAGAAGAAAGAACAGAAGGAGTACTAATTCATCTATGAGTTGTATCTAGTACAGCATTCACAGTTTTTACGTGGCCTGTTCTGTCTTTCAGTTCCTCATGATCACAAAATCTGGTCTCCAGCTGCCTGTCTCCTGTGCAGAACTGCAAATACTCTTTTCATCTTCAATTGCTGCTTTCACAGGAACTTTCTGGCATGGTTTTTGTATTTTCCTGTTAGTATCATGCCAGTATGCTTGCACCTTTATTGAATGAGGTGAGTGGTGTTTTCTGGTGGACCTGGAGTAGGAGTATAATGCAACTATATCTCTGTTATTTCCATGCGATTATAATCATGGTAGGTAGTTACCAACACTTTTTGTAGCAGTGAAGTAAAACAAGAAGTAACTCAAGTGAAGAACGTTCTTAATAGTACTATCAAATATTAGGTGTGTGAAATGGAAGTAATTAGAACATAGCCAGGGCGAAAAAAAATGTTTGAAATACCTGAGTTCTGGGGGTTTTTGGTTGTGGTTTTTTTTTTCCCCTGAAGAAACTGCTTTATGGAGTGTTGGATGCCATCAGGAGAAAACTGTCTCCTTAATTAGCATCAGGTTTTGTCTGTGTTGCCAGGATCAACAGTTTGTCAGTTGGTAAATAAACATTTGACTGAAATGTAATCAGTGACTTCAGCATTTACACATTGTGTAGCTGTCACAGTACTGGGAAATTAGATTTTTCCTAGGCCAGTGCAAGTATTAATGTTCAATCCGTCACAAAGCTTATGTAGGTTTGACATGCTTTTCAAGATTTATACTGTAACAGTCCATCTAGTAATGGTAATAAACTGACTAAATATTATATTTCACTACAGTGTACATTTCCAAGGAGTTAAGTTATTCAGCCACTGTGTGAAGAAAATGCACAGAGATAGAGACATGAGATCTCTGAATGGGCCTCACTTCTAAGTCAAATTATGTGCTATATTAACAAATGGCAATATTATCAAGCGGAGCAGAATTATTCTGCCAAAATAAATGCTCTAAGTGCTGAACTATTTCCCTTCATATCACTGCAACTTTTTGTGTAACTAGCTTAAAGAGCAAGGAGACTTTCTGCTTGTTGGGTTTGTGGACAGAGTTCCATTTTATTGGTATTTATAATTGATTCATCTTTTCACTGCGAAGTATTTAGAAGTTCAATTAGTTGGAAACAAGTGCAAAAATACTTTCTTTTATAAATGACTTTCTCAGTTTTATTACTGAGATTTGGAACTTGACTCTAAGGACAGACCTCAAGACAAAGGTCTGAACATCTGCAGTAGCTTAGGAATCTCTTGTCCTGCTATGTCACTGTTGCTTGTCCTGTGCCATGACATTTGCTCGTCTGGGCTGGAACTATTTCTGCAGGATTTTGCTCTAAACTGCATCAAGGATTTGTTGTGTTTTCTTTTCAAACTCAGTCTGGGCCTCGGCAAGGCCTTACAGTGTAAACTAGAGGGGATCTAGCCCATGAAGGCAGAGAAAAGTAGACAACAAATTCACTAATCCCCTCTGCTGGCGACCTGCTTCCTCCTTACCCAACAGCAGAATTCTGCCTCAGCCTGAAGAGACTTTCACACTTCTGCAATATTGTATGTCATGTTAGGGGGTTGTCCTTCCAGAACGTGCCAGTGGTTTTCTTAAGTGCTGCTCTCAACTTGTGGGAAATAATCATTTGGATTTATTGGAAGTCTGTGTTTCAGAAACTGAGCTTTTTCATCGAATATATGCCTTAAAACACTTATGTAAGTTAACAGTACTGCTGAAATAAATATTACCTAAATGCTACATAAATCTGTCAATTCAGAACAAAGAAAAATGTCCAAGAAACTACAGAAGATGATTTTCCCTTAACACTCGAAGAGGGTTTTTATTATAATATGGAAAATGGTTTTTTTTCCCCAAAGCCAGTGTGCTTCATTTCTGTGGGTTGTTTGTCTATATCCTCCTTTCTCCTGATGAAATTTCCAGGAAGTTATGCATATTCTTATTGAGTGTGTGATCAGACCCTAATATTTATTTCAGGTAATGGAAAAAGTAGCTGGAAATTGGATTTCTGTATTTTGCTAAACACACAGAAAATAAATTATCCTCTAACTTGCTCTAATCTTTGAGTACCAACCTTTTTATTATTTACAGTTCAGGAATGTTCCAAAAAATCTCATTTAGTGAATGAAATTATTTTTGTGAGGTTTACTGTCAGTCCCTTGCTCCTTGCTTGGGCAGTTCATGTCAGCTCCACTTCTCACCTATAAAGGCTCAAATCCAAAACTTTGATTTTCTGAAAGGACTTCGGAAGTCTTTTTCTGAAAGTTTACGTTTTCTGCTGAATATAATAATCAGCTAAGTTCTGTTAGAAAAACCCCAACAAAACAAACTCCTTTGAATATATTTGGCTCTGCCTGTTTTCCCAGGACATTATATGATTAAAAATTGTGACAAGTCTGTAAATATATTGTGCTTAATGCTACTGAGAAGTCTGGCTTCATCTAGTAAGCTGTCAGCCCAAGAAATCTCCAGATCCTTACGATTTACTTTAAAACAAAATACAACGTTTTCTTGATATCTGTACCTTTTTTTTTTTCCTGGGGTTTTTTTGGTGGTGAAAACGGTCAACCTTTAACTTCAGCTTGGACATATGAATATTTATTATTTCCCTAATTATCTTCAAAGAGGTGAAGACAATTAATTTTAGGCAAGTCAATATTTTTATGTAGTTTTAATATAAATCAGTACACTAAGCTATGCTTTTATCAAGAATGGCTAAGTAGGGCCTTTGAAAAAAATCTGTGCAGTGAGATGAGGAGACTGGGGCTGTTTGTCTTACAGAAAGAATGAAGGGGCAAAGTAAAAGAAATCACAATGAATAATTGTGTGCCTAGGTAGATTAGTTTATTTGTTTAGGGCTTCATTCACTCTTTGTAACAAAATAAGACAACCAATCAATTTGAAGTGTATGAATGAAAGTAATTTCGTTACCATTTCCAATTAATGCATTGAATTCACTGCTGCCAGAAAAAAAGGGGGACTATTTCTTAAGACTCAAGAAGGGGAGGTGACACAGGGCAATGGAAGCATCTTCATGTCCAGCCTCAAAGTCTCTAGTACTTCTACAGCATAATTAATCCTATTATGGAAAATTCTTTCGCAGGTGTTATATTTTCTTACTACTTAAACAATGAAAAACAGAGGGAAACAAAAGTATGGAGACATTTGTGTAGTGATTCAGTTTTTGCCTGACTTGATGGTAGCCTGGTATTTTCTCCATGGAAAACATTTCAGCAGTGCTGGTTTTCTTTTTCTCCTTCTGGCCCTTTTTTTAAAGCAGTTTTTAAATTTTATTTTTTAGTACAACATCTTCCAAAATGGAGACGTTTTCTTAAGAAAATGTAGTTCATTTGTGTCCTTTTGCTACACTGCTCTATTTGTCCAAGGAGTTCAGTAAGAGGGATTGAAATTGTGTGAGATGAAGTTGGAGACAAGAAGAGTGCTGAGCAGCCAAGACAGTCAGCTGAGAATAAGGTGTAATAAACTAGGCAAAAATAGAATGAAGAATCAGGAAATTAAAAGGGAATTAGGAGAGTTAGTTGTGATGGAAGACAACAGTGGAGAAGATAGAGAAGCAAACAAGAGGCAGTTAAACACCCTGGCATGGGTAAAGAAAGAATTTAACTTCCTTTCTCAGGCAAATATTTGCTGGTGTATTAAGAAATCCAGAAGATGTAATGTCTAACAAATCTGAACTCCCCAAACATCCCGCAGCCATGGAAAAGCAGAATGTGGGCTGGATCAATGCTGGTAGATTGATACCGTATTTTTCTGCCAACAAATTAATCACAGGCTCTTTCTTTATTCACTTTTCTCCCTTTTATGTTGTAAATGGCTAGCTGGAATGTTTAATACTTCAGATGTTTTTAAAAGGGAGGAAAAAAGACCTTTGTATTTTATTTTGTTGATCACACAGTATGTCTTAGTGTGGCAATATTCTCTTCCCATCAATGGTGGTTGTGAACAATTACACAACCAATCATTAATTGCTGTCTTAAAGTGAAGTTTAATTAGTAGGTTTAACAGATAGGATAGTTTCCTAGTTTTTTTTCCTGATACCAGCAGTGACTGAATCCTAAATGGCATCTGTAATGAGGAAACATAACCACACCAAGCTCCCACTCTGCTTCCCAAACTGAGCTCTTTTTTTCTCACTCTGCATTTGTAGAGGTGAGTTATTTTTCATGTTAATGCAGATTGAGCTAAAGGTAGTCATAATATTAATCACAATAATGATAAGTTCAGTGGAAACAAATCAAGTAGTCTCTCGGGAGACCAAACTGTCTTGTTTTTCATATGTCAGCATCCCTACTGAGCCATCTCACCTAAACATTTATTTATCATTCCCTTTAATATTTTCTTTGTTAAAACAGAAAATAAGGGATTAATGTCTTAAGTGCTGTAACTTGAGTACAAACTGTCTGCAATGTAGAGAAGGTTGGGGACAAATACAAGGGACTCTGTATTTGGTGTCCAGCAGGAGCAGGTAGTGGAGCCTAAACATGCATGACAAAAAATTAAGCTGAGGTAAAAAGCCAAGCTTAAATAAACTCAAAAGAACCAGCTGATCATTACATTTTAAAACAGGGGGTGGAAATTTAGGCATCCTATAAAATTCTGAAATTATATCATTGTGTCTGGAAAGCAGTCAGCAGTATTCTGCAAGTGTTGGAAGGGAGGTCAAGTAATCCTAGCTAAGGATTGCAAGGTTTTGTTTATGAACATTAAACTGTGCAGGAAAAAAAAATAAATATCAGAGTCAAGGCCCCACTGTCCTGTACTTTGTTTTATTCTATATGTAGTAAGGGATATATATATTAAAAAAAAATAAAATTCATCTGTGTTTGGAAGATACCCTGCCTGGAACATGAAAAGGACACAAAAATTGCAATGTCTGAGAGTACCCTATACACCCCCATGAGCTACACCCTTGGGAGATCTGTATTAATGTTTTTTCTTCCTTAAATACAGTGTTCAAAATCAAGGAGACAAATCTTGTTGTCTGACTGCTGCTTCAGCTACTTAAATCCCCAAATTGCATACCTCCACTGCCAGCAGTGAAGTCCCCTTGATCTCCAAATTCTCATTCTTAAATCTTACCAATGTCAAACTGGGTGACTCCCAGACTTAAACCTCCAATTCCTTTGTCACTAATACAGAATTAAGTAGCAAAATAGCCAATATACTGATGTTTATAAAACAGAGCAAAATAAGCCAAATTAGCTTTGTCATAATTGAGGAAGCCAATAAAGCTTAAAACTAATTAAAACATTTTTTTATATGTCAAGCCAAGTAAAAGATAAATGTGTGCCTATGTTTGGAGTAAATTATGTGCTATCTCTTCGGTCACAGAAGGGATAGTTCCACATATCTGTGTTATCTTTGACATATACAAGCAGCTGGGCAGTCCTGGGGGGTCCTGAGCCAGGGGGTTAGCAGGTTACATCCTCTGGGTGCACTCAGGCCCAGACGCACCATAGTTGCAGCTTTAGGGCAAACTTGGGTTTCATACCTAAATCTCACTGACTGCTTTAGTCCCACAGCACTGGCAACAGGTAAGTTGGACTCTTCTGGAATGGGAGATCATATATCTATTAAAGAAGAAAGTAGTTTACAAACTGCTGGACTCTTTTCATTCAGTACCTGTATATTCATACTCTTCTAATCTGTGTCATCAACACTGTCTTTGGGAAGTGAATAGAGAAAAGCTGTTTGTCCTTTCGGTAATCATGTCCAGTGCCTGCTATTGTTCATGCAAGACTTTCATAACTCACTATGCAACACTGAAAATGTGCATCTCAATGTCATCCTACCAAAGCTTTATGACCAAGTGAGGCTTTTCAATTATGCTGATGATGCTTGTTAAGTTGAAGTTTGTATTTCAGCCCAGAGGTAGCTGGCACACAGTGACACTGAAACCAAATTGCGTTTGGAGTTCCTGTTGTTGTGTTTAGTTCTTTAGTCTTTGAAAGAATGAATGAAATGATTTGTTTTATAAGTGTCATAGTCCATTTCTTAACTTGATCAGTCAGAAAAAGAAAACAGACTAAGCAAGAGACACTACACTAGGGAGAAGGTGCTATTGACATAGAAGTGGGCATTGAGTAGTATCTTCTGTACTTCCTCTGCTAAACAGTTAGTGATACCACAGTGCAGTGTCACTTTGGGTCCATTTTATTTAATTCTATTTTCAGTCATTAAATTGAACAAGTTTGTTTCTACATTAAAAATTACCAATAATAACAGGATCCAGTAGTGTTGTGTAACCAATCCTCATGCACTGTAAATGCACAGACATTTCAATTACTGTAATTTGCTGGCCAAGGAGATGTATATTACAGCTTGCAAGAATTCTTTGCTCTATTATTTTCCAGCATGTTTATCAGGCATCTTTTATCAAGGTGTCGGTGGCTTAGTGATGAGGTCAGAGTCCTTGTCCTGTTTGACAGTTGCTCTGTTGGCTTTAGATATTATAACCAATTCTGAAGTGAGTTTGTCTTGCTGCACCCAGAACAAAATTGGGAACAGCTGAACTCAAAGTCTTAACTACCAAACTTGCCACATGTAACATACTTATTTTTATTATCACTAGTATCTGTCTTTCTTTGATATGAAATAATATATGTGGAATTAAATAGTATTTTGTATTGTAAATGGGACAGATCTGTATCTCTTTTCATGTCTGTCAAAGAAAATGTCTGAATTTCTTCTTTTCCTGGAGCCTCTACTATTATCTAATTAATTTCATTTACAGAAACGCATTGCATGGAAAATTTCACTAATAGCTCTTTCATAAATAGAAAAGAAATATTTATTTTTTTTTCTTTGTTTTCAAGGATTCGTAAAGCAGAAAATTTAGCAAAAAATGTTTATAAAGCAATTAGAGCTTGTAAGTGATTGAGAAAGGATGGAGTTGCAGAGTGGGAGCACTGCTGCAACATGAGGAAGATCATTTACTTAATCCCCTGCTCTTGGTCTGCTGTAGTGATGGAAGGCTGAGGTTTTGGGCAGGCTTACAAACTGCACAGGTGTAGTTGTGGATGTTTGTGACCTTTCCTGCAGGCAGCTCTTCTCCTGAACCCAGTATTAAAAGCTCAGAGTCTTTCTGCTGACTCAGTATAATTAGTTTTTCCTTTGTTTTAAGTGAAAAGAATCTATTTCCCACCTTTGCCCGTGGATGAAATGATTCCTGTTTTTGTTGTGGGCTTTTTTTTTGGTAGAACTTAAGGGAGGAACTAGATGTTACCTGTGATGCAGGATTTATTGTTTGGGCCAGTGACATCCTCCCACCTCTGAGAAAATCAGTGTCAAGATATTCCAGAGCTTCTCTGAATGTCCTTTTTCCTCTTATGTGTGATTGTTCCTGCAGTCCTGGCATCTACTGAGTTTCTAACTGAGAAACAGCTTCCTGTGAATATAATCCAATCTTGTATTCACTCCCTGTGCAGCTCCAAGTGCAGCGGTCAGCTCAGCCCATCAGTTGGATTTGCCTTCTCTCTCGTCAGCAGCGCTGTCTGTCAGGGGGTCACCTCCCAGGCCCTGAGGGGAAAAGTGCCCTCTGTCAGCTCTGCTGGACTGTCACTTTTAGTCACCAGGCTCTCTGCAGCAAGTTAGAGTGGATTTGCACAAATATTCTTTGCCAGGTACTTTGTTTTGTCTTGATTAGGTGAAATTAATACTTGTCCCCCTGCTCTCACCTGAAGACTGTTTCTTCTTAGTAGAAAAGCCACTGTGTATCTCCAATTGTCTGTAGTCCCTCCTAGTATTTGGACATTTCCCTTGCTAGTATATTTGTTACCTAGAAGAGCACATTGCCGATTTCAGCACATATGTGGAAACTCAGGGAAATTAAATTAATTGGTTAAATCATTCAGGAGGTTGTCATAAAGCAAGTCTTCCGGATTTCTAATTCTCACACTAAGGTTCTGAGTCAGTGAATGTTTATCCCTCTGTTGAATACATATGAAGCAAACCTCCTCTTATTTTTATCAAGCTATTGAAAAAGTATCTTCCACTGCATATACAGGAACATCTCCTGTACCAAGATGACAAAGTATATTCTTTCCTGGCTAACACTTATGATCATTTGTATATTTGTTCTGTCCCAGTTGAAACTAAAATCCTTTTCCCCCTACTACTCTTCTTTCCGGCATCTGTCTTTCCTGGCTGAAATCCTTGTGGATTCTAATTAGGCTTCCACTGGCTTGGCTCAGGGTGTAACCATAACCAATTTATCATTCTCTTAATCTCCCTCTGGGACATTCATTGTAAGAACAGTACCTGAATATTTCCCCTTTATCTACAATTTCCAGTCTATATCAAACATGATATCTTGACAGATGGAGTCCAATCTGTCACAGTGAGTAGTGTATTTTTCTTTTGATTGAAGGTATTTATTGCACAAAGATGGAAAAAATGTAAATATGAATATTTAAAATTTGCGTTATAGAATGGCTAATTGGGTTGGGCATTGCTTTTTTTTTTTTTGTTTGTTTTTTGTTTTTTGTTTAATATATATTTTTTCTTTTTCTTTTTTTTTTTTTTAACTGAGTTTCTGGATTGTGTTAGACGGAATGAGAAAACAACATGAGACTTGTTTTTGTTGTGATAAGAGGAAGAACAGATCTGATCATAACAAAAACAGATGTAAAGCCATAACATAGTCCCTCATGTTATCTACTACACGCTCTCACACTGACCAGCAAGGAATGCAAGGAAACATTCTGCCTTCTGCCAGCAGAGCCCCTGCCAGCGAATCAGCCCGTAAGATAGTCCCTGAAATACGTTCTGTGTAGAAAAGTGTGATAAAAAAAATATTCTGCCAAAGTGCTGGGCCAATCAATCAAGTGTTAATGATGGATCATGAAACCCATTTGTTGACAAATAAAACCTTGTGTGCTATGCCAGTGAAACCAACTGTGTCACCCGTCTTCCAGTGACTGCCTGAAATATCATTTGCAGGAGCAGAATTTATTGATGGAAGGGGCTGATTCTGCAGCAAGCCCATCCAACTGAGTTTGCAGGTGCACTTTAGTCTTAACTCTTAATGGTGCTTGGCCCCAGAGAGGATATTGAAGTGTTCCCTAGACCAAGGGTTCTGTGGGAGGGAATGGACCAAGCCCAATGATAACACAGGCTGGTTCATTTAGACTTTGCAGCTGGTTTCAGT
This sequence comes from Acropternis orthonyx, assembly GCA_035583155.1. Classification (NCBI taxonomy): domain Eukaryota; kingdom Metazoa; phylum Chordata; class Aves; order Passeriformes; family Rhinocryptidae; genus Acropternis; species Acropternis orthonyx. Next base: position 4,247,495 of record JAWWEU010000138.1, on the reverse strand, counting down.
GTTTTCAACCACGTGATGCAGATAGTATGGCTGCAGGCTGGAACAGGAATACTAAATGAAATGGGTTTTATTCTGGGAGGCAGCAGAGCTGAGCTATTATGTTTAAAACCTCAGAGGTTCACCAGTAGAGATCAGAGTTGGAATTCCTTCTTTTGCCATGCCTACAAGCAGGTTTGGGAATCTTTCATGTAGAGACTGAGTCAGCTGGCTATGAGTATGCTGGTACTTTTTGTTGCTCATAAATAGTTTTTTTTCCTGTTCTCAGCATTTATCTGACAGGCACAGGGAATAACAGTCCCAGTAGCTCTGAGTGGTGCTGTAGGAGATTACCAGTGTAGGAAAGGGAGGACTTGACCAAAGGATCACTGAGGTGTGTGTTCAAGGATCCCTGGCTCTCTACCTGCCTGTACTTGCCAAAGCAGTAATGTTTTATTCACAGAAGCTGAGGACGGAAATTGTAATATAAACCTTGTCAGTATTTGTTACTTCATTTTCACAACTCCTTTGACCCAGCCCACACAGAAGCAAAAGTCTGGGCTCTTGAGGACCTTTAATGTTAAATTGTAAACAGCCTAAGAAATAGCATAGTTACATAGCCTGTGTAGTAGGTGATGACTGGTTAATTCTGCACTGTGGTAGCTAAAGACCTCTGTATAATGACATTAATTTCTTTGTTTTATCACATAGTTCCTGTTGATAATCTGTTTGTTTTTTTCTGTGCTGTGTTTTACCTAAAAATCATAGTAGCATGAGCCCTACTGTGACCTTCATATTATCTTCCTATACAAAAGGGCTGTTGGGATGAAATGTTTCCTGGGAGAGAGATTTGTGAGGACAATTTTTGAGCTCTCAGGGTTCCTTAAATGAGGTGAAAACCCTTGGAGTAATGAACTGGAATTTTCTTTAGTGCCCTTGTGCAAAAGAAACACAAAAGGCACTTGTTAATAATGCTTAATGTTAGGACAACTAAAAGGGCAGTGTTTTAGCCTTCTATACTATTACAGATTTTTAATTCCCTTAGCAAAGAACTGAAGCTATCTTCTGATGGAAAACTCAGGTGAATGTTGAGATTTTGACATTTGTTTGCAAAATTTTTGATTTAGCATTTGCAATTCCTTTTGTGGGAAAGGACATACAACCTTTGAGTTTGCCTTATCTTGCAGAATATTTTGTTAATATCTATCAATCTACTTGTTATCTGTCTTTAAAGTGGTTAAGGAAATAAGAAACTGAAACTAAAAAATCCAAGTTTTTCCAGAAGTTTTAAGTAATTTTCCGAGTTAATGCATGTCTTTTGCAGTCCAGAAAGAATTTGACTTATTTGCAATGGCCACTCACAAAATATTCATTTTACACCTGCAGCGAAGCAAGAGAATTTAATTTCAAAAGATTTGATTTATACAGCATGGTGATTGATGTTGTATTCTGGCATAAACAAAAATATTGATTATAACTTAAATAGGAAGCCAGAAGCTACAGCTGTGAAGATGAAATCCCTTTGTCATCCTTTTCGCAGGCAGATATAAGTAGCTGCAAGAAGGCCCTGTTGGAGATATTGACTCTCACCACACTGAGTCCTTCAACATGCTGTTTGATATGAAGGATGTTGGGTAATTTTAAGTGTTCACTGACCAACTAGTTTGCTTTTGGAAAGAAACCAAACCACACTTTGTTGTGCATTCAAATGCTGCTTTGGGTTTTGGACGCAGAAAGACCATCATATGCTGCAGCAGTCTGTGCTCTTCCCAGCACAGCACAGCACAACCCCTCTCTCTGTCTCCCTCGTAATCTCTTATGTTAGAGAAACAGCTCCCCAATCATTTACAGACTCATAAACACAATCCAGCAGCATCCGTCTGCCCAACAGACCAGGGAAACAGCTCAGAAATGAAAGCCAAATAAAACAATAACTCATGACAAACAAACAGGCAACTACAACAATCAGATCATGCTGCAGGAGCTGTTCCAACTACCCAGACACTTCATTAGGCATGGAATAACAAAGGAAAATAGACCAGAGTCATCTCATTTAACTCTCTTAGGCAAATTACCTCTCTTGTTTTTCCCCCCCAACTCCTATTTATTCTTACTTTCTGCTTGAGGGAAGGAAATGCAGCTTGGGTCTGGAGCCACAGTGAGCCATGTTTGGAGCCACAGGACTGGGGAGGGAAGAGTTTTTTCATCCTAGTTCTTTTTTCATTGACATTATTTGTAGTCTTTGGCACTATAGTAATTTTCAGGATCAGGTTTCTGGTTCTTAATATATAATATGCTCTACACTTGCCCACAATTTTAAGTCCATAGTAGAACTATGTGAAAGAAAGAGAACTGTCTCTCGCTATGTATCAGATACAGAGAAAACACTTTGTGCATCACCTGATACTTTACCTGGGCTTTTTACTTTGACTAATTTGAGTTATGCACATCCTTAAATTACAAAGAATTTGTGTGGCAGGAGCATTCACACACTGGCGTATATAGCACAGACCCTGGCCCAGTGGTGGGGAAGCAAAGGGTGGGACCCCAGACCATGACAGTCCTCATCGCAGAGAAGTTTCTGGGCTACCACCAGGCACTCTGACACAATCTGGTTTAAAGGAGACCCCCCTGCCCCGAAAACCCCCTGGTGTGGGTTCCCTCAGATCAGCCAGTCTATGATCAAAGCTGCCCTTTGGGAGTGGGAGAGCAGCCACAGAGTGCCCAGGACTGAGTGCCCACTCATGCCATCCCTCATGGTGAGTTAGTGTTTTCCTGCTGGAGCCCCCTGAGTGTCCCTTTGAGTGAAGGAACTGATGCTCTGGCTGCCCCTGAGTGAGAGCCCTCCAGTGTGAGAGAGAGTGGGCAGCACTTCCTAGTGCTTAGATAAACCAAACACAACATGCCCTAGAAATGCCAATAGTTTAGCAAGTTAAATGTGTTTCAAGTCTCTTAAGGGAAAATAACTGATGAAACCAAGATGTGCATTAAGACTGCAGTGCTGGTGCTTGTACCAATACCAATATACATCATAAGTGAAAAATCCCTTCAAGTCATTATTGAATGGAGACATTGTAAACAACAGATAACCTAAAGTCTGGAAAAGGTCCCAGACATCTACCTACTTGCAGTGTTTTGTTGAACAGGTGGGAGGAATAGTAAATCTGTAAGGTACTTGGAGCAGTACTAAACCTGAGGCATTAAAGCTGATTTCCCTACCTCAGAGGGAACTTCAGATCTTTGCAAAGCAATTTGATGCCTGGCGTTTTGGGATATCCACTGCTGCAAAGGATACAATTTTTATAAAAGGAAAAAAACCCCAAAATATGTTTAGATCTTTGCCATCTATTGTTAGAATATTTCTTGTTGCATAATTGATCTAAACACACTTCCATCATTTAATCAAAGCTGACAAGCTTTACAAATATTGTTGGTCAGAGAACACTTTTTTCCAGTGTTAGGTGAACTGGGATTTTTCCACAAGATATTCATGTGACAGTTTCTGTGACTTGTTTGTGAAGACTATCGTTTTGCATGCCCTGCTTGTTGAATTGACACTCATGGCATTTGATACTGCAAGCAAGGGGTAAGGATGGCACATCTGGGGAGTTTTAAGGCAGTTTTGGCTGGCACAGAGCAGTCCAGTGCTCAACAGGCCTTGCTGAGCCAGGTCATTTCACTAATGGGCAAGTCATTAGATAAGCAGATATTAAGGGAGAAACAGCAGAAGGTAATCTCAGTCCTTGTCTGTAGTCCTTGCTGAAAGTGTAGGTGGTAGGATTTATGGCAAGCATTTTGGGTGTGGCAAAGAATAGGGCTGTTTATGAGTTATCCAGTTTAAACTCAATGTTCAGCTGGTAACATTTCTCTGTATGGAGAAACATAGGATAATTTTTATTCATTTTGTGACTGGATGAACAGTTATTAAAATGCTAAAATTCTTCTACACTGGTATTAGGTGTACATGTAAATGTGAGATGTTGTGTTAGGTAACTGGTGCAAATTGGTTTTTTGTTTTTGCTTCATACCTGTTAATTTGCCAGTGTACTGGTTTCTAAGTAGACAAAACAATAGAAATGCGTTGTTTCAGCTTTAGAAAAAAGCTATTCTACTGAAATGCTCAATGCTCATATGTAATAGTTCATTCACAGTTCTATTCTACCCCTTAAGTAATTAGCAGTAGATGTTCTGTATATTATGCATGTTTGCTTCTTTGAAGAATACTAACTTATATTCTGTGTAACAGTAAGTCATTGACTTGAATCCTAGCATTCCAATTTGCATAATTTCTTATGAAGATCTCAAAAACTCCATGCCAAAGAACCATTCTGAATCAAGGCCATGGAGAAGATCACATTGGTGGAAGAGGCAAGGAAATTCTGATGGAAATCAGACAGATTAAATCATAACATCGGCCAGTACAATGCAAAACTCTTTTAGTAGAGCTACATTTCATGAGTGTAATCAATGTATTGGGTGTGAAAGGGATTGGTATTTTGTATGAATGGAAGTACTGCATGTTCCTCCTTTCCTCCCCACACACAGACCCAGGTGTCAGGGACAGTGCCTGACCTGCCACCTCTGTACTGTGTCATTGCTGTGTTTGTTGAGTGAGACCCAAGTGAAAATGGAACCTCTGGTCAACACCTTTGGCAGAAATTTTCAGGTAGAAATATTGCTCTACTCAAAATGGAAAACCCTCGGCTCAGGAGGAAATTCCACTGGAACCTATTTCCAAGTGCTTTAAATATTTAGGTTAATTGCCAGAGACCCAATTAATCATTCTCTATCATTGCCTGCCTAACTCCTCTGTCTCGTACTGAGCTAAACTGCCCGTGTTCCTTGGTGTTCAGGCGCTCTGCTGACCGGGCACTTCTTATCTCTCTCCACAGACCAGTCAAATGCTCTGCAATATAAAGAATGTTTTCTTCCTTTTCTCCCCAGCCAGATTTCTGCCTATCATCACTCATGTGAGTGAAGGCAATCTTTCTTTTAGGTTTTGAACCAAAAACGAGTCTTCCGGTTCAGAGAGAAGCAATGCCTCACAATTTTTATCTTCCCAGGTGAAAATCCAGTGGCTTTTGTTACAGGAGCTCCTGCGCAAGCCACTGCTTTTGCCAATGGCACTTTGCCTCCCCTGAGTGCAGCCCTGACTGACAGTCCCCGTGAACAGTCATGTCACACGGGTATGGTTCAGGGTTCAAGGACGCATTAGGGCGCCGCTGTTAAATTCAGTGTATCTTGCTAATTTCCTTTCCGCAGCTAGATGTCTCTCTTTCCTCCGTTTTTACGGAGTAACAAATAGGTGAGCTGCTCTAGCCTTCAGAAAAAAACTTGTTGCCCTCCATCATTTGTCCATTTTAGAGGCAAATTTAAGATCTGGGTTTTGATATAAATCTGCAACTCAGTGTGCATGTGGCTTGATTTTGTGCCTAACTTTTTCAGATCATTGATTGTTTCCTTCTATTAATCTGCTGTGGCCTGAGGCTGACCTATGTTTTTGCTTTTTGTGTTCCTCTGTGCTTTCCAAGCAGGCTTGTGGATCGAGACACTTTCTGCCTGTGGCATTCTTATTTTCTCTTAATCACTGTGGTTTTCCACTTTATGCTGTAGTTTGCATTTAATGATATGTTTTCAGTCAGAAACACTGTGATGCAGGAACAGAAATCTTTGGTGGAAGAGGAGAATTGTGTGTGTGCGCTCTTCTGGAGAGCAATTCCTTTTGCATGAACCTCTGTATGCACTGCAGGGCCATAAATGATGTTGGGTTTAGTGAAGTCAAGTGGAATACTTGAAATCTGGGGAGAGCGTGGCACGTTTTTGCCATACAGTCAAAATTTGTAGGGTTTTGTTTTAAAAGACTTTTCTTCTTTATGTTTTCTCTTGAATTTCTTGTGTTATCTTTTCTTTGTTCGAGGGTGTTCTCAGGTTGTGTCTGCAGTTGTGGAATCACTGACAGAAACCAAAGGAAAGGTTCCTGTTTCATTCTGCTTTGTAGTGAAAATAATATTGTTCCTCTCATGTCTTTCTCTAAGCTGTTAACTCTAAGGCTAAAATACCTCCAGCTCTTGTAGCCCAGCCAGTCAATGAACACTTAAAATGAATAAAGCACATTGCTATTCTGCTCATCAGGAAACGAGACAGCACAGATAGAACAAGAAATTAAAAATCTCTGCTTGTATTTTTTAAGTTTTTTCATAAAAAATACGTTTTCTTCAAAGGGCATTTGGAGGTGGGCCAAAGGAAGTTGTTCATTGTTATTAGAAGTGAACAATTTGTCAGAGCATAGTAAAAGCATTTGCACTGGTGTTTGTTGTTGCACGTACAATGCTCGAAATTACGTCTTATAAATAGCAGGGTCTTGGCATTTAAATCACTATTTCAAATATTTAGTATAAATAATGTCCTACTTTTCAGATTTTGAACATGTTATAAGAGAGAAATAATTTTCTGTTAGAATATGTCTCATGTGTAAAATAGTATTTGTAACACCAATATATAGTAATAGATTAATCAGACTTGTTCCATTGTTGGCAGTGAAGTTGCAATGTAGTTTGCTCACATATTGTATTTATAGTAGGTCTTTGCTAATAAATTTTATTAAACTTTGGGGATAATATGACCTTTTGATTGTAACAGGGCTGAACATCTTAAACTACTTGAAATTGGGTAGATTGAGTATATAAAGTGCTTGACTCAGGATCAAAACATAATGTGTAATATAGTTTAATTTTAAATGCTTATTTTCTAAATAGAAATATGTACACAGATATATAACATCTAATATGCAAGAAATATGTAAATAATACGTATTATGTCATAGTTTTATTTGATGTGTGTGTGTATTTATATTGTTAGATTCCACAATTGCATCTTGCATCAAGTATGTAATATATAACAGTATTTATATTAAATATGCACTAATGCAATTTAGTGACATTATTGACATTAATATACATGTGCCCATACAGTAATGTATATTTTTATATATGAATATATATTAGAATGCTCTTGTGCAGTGAAATATCAATGTAAGTGTGCAGTGCATGCTTGCAAATGAAATTCCACCCATGTAATTAATCATTAAGCTTTACTGAAAATCTCTGAGTATACTGTACTTTAGTGAAGGAAAGAAGAATAGAGACAGTACTCCTAAATGTTGAATTTCTTTGTTTGGTTCAGGAGCTTAGACTGGTAGCTCCATTTTTATGCTGTTTGAAGTTTGGAGATATGTGGCTGTGTAGGAAGATAACGTGTATGTTGTGTATTAAGTAAGCTGCTCATGTCCCGCTTTTATGTTCATTTTTGTAGGAGGTTTTTAGCACTTCATTTTTGTTGGTTAGCAAATAATGTTTAAAAGAAGTCATTTGCCTAAACAACGGTTTTCTAAATGTGTTCCTCATTCACAGAAGGAAATTAGCGTGTATTTGGCAAGAAGGTATTGGAATTTATTATCCACGGACAATACTGACCTCTAAGTTGTAACAACATTTGTGTGAACAGAGCTTCGTGGTCAAATTCTCTATGAGTTTGTTTTTAAAGACAAGGAAACTCACGTACACGGATATATGCACAGAGACCACCTCTCTGTGCCTGTGCACTCAGGTTTGGCTGCAGAAGCCGCCGTGCTCAGCTGCGGGCTGAAGCCTGAACCAAGCTGTGAGCACTCCCTGCTGCACCAGGGGTGGATGTCTTCAGCAGCTGAGGCAGAGGGAGCTCCTGCTGAGTGACCTCTGTCCCTCCATGTCCAAGCAGAACTTCAAACAAGTGCATTTCCAACAGCAATGCAGTGACTCAGTCCCTGGGGTCAGGAGCGGAGGGGAGGTGCTTCCATGGGCAGGGGTGTGATCTCTGCCCTGCCTGGACTGGCATCCATGGGGAACTGGAGGTGCACACTAGCAGCTTATGTTCCTGGGAATATGTCCACATATCTCTGTGAAAGTTGGTCTCCTAACATACATACCGAGTGCATGCTGGGCAGCCAACCTTTGTACCTTTTGAAATTTCAGCCCAGCCTCTTCTGCCTGCTCTGTTGCAACCTACAATAATAACCCATTAATCAAGTGTCACCCTTGCTAACACAGAGGAGCTCTTTTTTTATTGCCTTCATTTATAATAATTTAGTTTATACTTTACAATGTTATTGATTTTATGAAATGGCTCATTACATTTATACAAAGCTAAATCATTCAATTAGATGCTTTGAATTAAGTCATATAAATTTCTGACTAGATTTACTGTTGGATTGAATTGGAAATCAAGCCCTAAGAAATTATTTTTAAGTAATTATTGGGAAGGCATTCTTGCTTGTGTCAAAGGCTAGCAAAAGAATATAAATAGCTCAGCAAGACTTTTTAATTATTAAAACTTAGATCCTGTTTTGTCAACTCCTGGGTGGTATGAAGAGTGGAAAGTTTGCTTGACTTCCTCTGCAAGAACTTGAAAGGGCAAAAGCACCATCAAAAGGGATTTTCTGGAGGTTCAACTAAATGAAAAAACAGTAATTTGGGGCAAGGTCCATTAGTCAGGTCTTTTTATAAAGTTGTGTGCACAGATGGTGAAAAGACAGGGAACAAAGGTCACTGTAAGATCTTGGACTCCTTGTGCCTTCTGCGCTGTCCTGCAAAGAAGGGGTGAAATCTGGTCTGCTTATTTCAACAGGAGGAAATCAGTCCACTAGACAAAAAGCTCTGTGAGTATCCATGCCGTTCATGTGTGAGTCCAGTGGTTTTAAGCATGTCAACTTTTCTTCTTTCTTGTCTGGTGATGTTACTACAGAAGTTCTTCTACTGTTGGCAATTAGGAAAAAGAAACTTTTTTTTGCTTTTTGAAAATTGAAGTGAGGAGAAATACAGACCCATTGAAGGCAAGTTTGTTCTGAAATGCTTATGTGAGTTCGGAGAGCTCCTGTTATCTCTGTGGTAATACAGTGCTTTTGAACAAGGTAATCTTAAGTTTAGAAGCAGTGAGAAAAACATATTGTAGTTAAAATCTCAATAGCTAAAAGAATAATTATTTGGAATTCAAAATTTGTTTCCCTTTTATTTAAACTTGTCAAGTTTTCCAAAGGGAATTCACTTTAAAATTGTATTTGTCCAAAATCATAGTGAAAGAATTTGAGGATGAGATGGCTTCTCTTAGGTTAAGGTACTAATTTTTCTCCATTAACTTCTCCAAAACTTTTTTTCTTATTGCAAGACTGTTAATTTTACACTTTTCTTAGCAAGGAGTTCCTTTTATGCTGTTTGAAGAATGTAAAAGGATGCCAGTGTTTTCCTTGCATTTGTTCCTAAAGGTGTATTTTCATTCTGTCTGCCTTTGGCATGGACTATTTTAAACCATTCCTTCCATTAAACATTTCCCTGCTGGACAAAAGTTAAAAGCCCTGTAAATCAGCAGTTCTGTTGGCAATAACATACCAAGAAGGAGTAGTGATGGAGACTGTTGGGATAACTGTGGGACTAGGGCTGGCACCCCTGGCAGTGGCAGGACACGTTTGCTGCAGGGACAGGCAGGGCTGTGGTGGGCCGTTAAAGCCCAGCAGGGCAACTGGGGCCATTGCTGAGATGTTGGGATATAAAGCACTGACTCTGCACCTCCTGTTCGCTTTCTGCCATGTAGCCCTACAAAATATGCATTTTGTTTATATCCCTGTGTCACCCTGACTATTTCTGTTTAATGTCTTATTTTTTCAGTATTCTTTAGTTCTTTCTATCTCTTTTCAATGCTAGCTGCACTGCAGTTTCACCAATTTGCCTTTCTATTCCCTTTGGAACAGTTTGTCTTGCTGCTCTCTCCTCAGCTTCTCTCTGTCAGAGATGACAGGCTTACCATCTTTAATTTTTTTTTGAATAATTAAAAGCCTTGAATCTTTAGTTACCCTCTGCTGGACTGTCAGGATTTTTAGCTTAAAAAACTCATAATTAGGTGCTCTGAACTCTTCAAAGTATTCCAAAGGTTTCCTCTGGCTGGTAAGAAAAGCAGCTTTTTGTGTTAGAAGAGAATCAATCTATTCCTCACGAGAAATTATATTTTGTGTGTACATAAAGTTTCTAGGGGATATTTTTAATGCCTAATAAGTGTACTTTTTTTTTTTGCTTTACCTTGATTTGTAATTGTTTCCAGAGTTGTATATAACACGTTTACTGAAGAACTGCCTTTTTTCATTTCATTGTTATGTTATAACTTGGAGTGGGGTTTATGTTTAATGTTCTTCTGCGTTTACTCTGCATGTTCTGGAAGAATATTTTCTGTCTTTTTAACCTTTGTGTGCATGTGTGTGTCTTGTGTAATCCTTAGCAGGCCTTTTCACTGTGTCACCTTAGAAGCAACTGTTGAATCTCTAATCACATTTCTGATTTAAAGAAAAGACACATTTTTTTTTTAAATGATGTTAAACATTCTCCCCTTCTGTGCTTTTCTTCACAGTGTGATGTCCCATCACCAGTGCTTGACCCATTTCTGCTGCCTGTGGTGCAGCTCTCCTCAGCCTGTCAGCTAAGAACACAAAAGACCTTAAACTTGAAACAAGTCTTGCATACCTGTCCTCTTCTGTTGTCAAATCAACTTTGGGACACTCATCCATGACCTTGCTAGGACAGAGCTCCTTGGCTGGGAGATCAGCACAAGTACCGTGGATGGTGTCTTTGGCTTCTCTGTTTTGGCTGAAAATGGAACACCACCAGTTCCCCTCCCTCGACTCCGTGCTGCCTCTGGCATTTCCAGGGGTTTCTGGTGTTTTTGAGGACTCCTCAGAGGTGAGTTGGTTCTGCTTTGCCAAAATGTGGACTTTGTGGACAACACAAAACCAGTAAGATGGGGACACATGGGGTGCAAATGGCTTATAAAGCACATCTCAGTTAAAGATGTCAGTATCCCATCAATGGAGTTGGGGAATTTAGAGATTAATTAGAGAAGGAAGGAGATCAAAGTCACTTAGTTGTTTTTGTTTGTTATTAGCTCACTTCATAAGTTTTGTCTGGTTCAGGCATGCATCTTATCCTATCCTACACCTGAGGGAAAAGGATAAAGCTCTTTGGATTATTTTGCAGTTTTACTCTGGCAGCTTTGATTAGTTCAACCCGAAAGTCTCTGACATGAATTAGATTAGAAGCCTCACACCTTAGTAGCATCATTTTGAATTGCTACTCTGAAGTTGCTCCTTTTCATACTTTCTTGTAATCGTTGTCCTGTTACATATAAAGTAATTAAATATTTGTTGATTTAGATCTTTTAATCTGAGTCTCTCAAGACCTATCTTGAGAGTCTTTACCAGCAAGACAGTTAGCATCTTTTCTCTCTGCCTCCCCCACTGAATTTGTAATTATTCATTCAAAAAGCAGCAGTTGGAAATGAAGAAACATCTACTCAGAATAACCAAGGAATTGATGGGGAGAGTAATCACTTAGGAAATGGCAGCAGACAGCCCAACTGAACTGCCCACTGAGATGAGACTTCCACCCCTTCAGTTCCCATGTGAGCTCTCAGAGAGGTCTGAGGCATTTGCAGTGGGTGAAATCCTCCTTTTCCCTCTCCCTCACATGCCCTTTTATGCAGTTGAGAAAGAGATTTTGATGCTGTGTAGTACATAACATTTGCTGGTTTCTCAAAAAAAACCCCAAAACCAACTATGGTGAATAGCTTGCTGAGAGGTTGAGAAGAATGAAAAACATTTATGTAGCACATAAATCATGTAGCAAATAAGTAGTTTTGGAACACTGCATTTCATTTGCCTGTGAGGCATTAATGCCAGTCCTAGAGGACAGAACAGAAAGAATAAAATTGAGTTAAATAAAACCAAAGAGTTTAGCCTTACAAACTCACCAGCAGCATCAGTGCCAAGCATTAATTCCAATCCTGCTGGCAGCAGGAAGGTGGGTGAGACAATACTGTCAGTTGCACAAATTAAGTCACTGTGGCAGAAACACAACACAAATAAATAGGAAAAACAATGCAAAGAAAAACAGATTGTTGTTGCTGCATAAACCTTATTCCAAGCTGGAGGCACAGAAAAAGGAAATGTAATGACTTGTGCATGTCATGTTGTAGCCTGACAAGCCCTTTCAGAATAGAAAAGGAGCTCAAGATGCCAGGAGAGGTCTCGCTGCACATTCTGATAGAGAAAAAGGGCTTGTAGGTAGCAGAATCTCCTTCTCAGTAGACTGAGAAATAGAAGACGTCAGCTGTGCACAGCCCTGGAAATTTAACTGAAACCCTAATCAGGATTAAACTGAAAGAGAGGAAAGATAGGTGATAAGAACACACAGGGGTTTTTAATCACTGCCATTTAACTGCTATAATATTTACAGGCTGAACTTTCAAGGCCTGTTTTCACAAAGAAAAGGAAAACATAAAATCTGTATTTAACAGATCTAGAAGTTCCTTCTCATCTAACAACATAGAAGCTGATTTTTCTCTTCTATCAGATTATAAATTTGAGGTAAATAAAATGAGTGTTACATCACTTTTTGTCTATAAACAACACCTTTGTATACAGTTATCTGGCATATTTAAGTTTGCGTTCTTAACAGTTTTAGCACTTTCTACACATGGTCCTGCTCCTTTGCTATATTCCCAACTCAGCTGTTTCAGAGGGCTGGAAACAGAGGCTGAGGATGGAAATAATGTCAAAGGAGAGGCAGGGAGTAAGCACATGTCCCATGTGCTCCTCACAACAAGGTACAGAGAAATTACTGTGCAACAACTGTAATTCTTACAATAATTGAGAACCCCACATCTGTAGTATGCATTATCTCTTCTATTCCTAAACTAATTTAGTCTAGCTGTACTGATTTGAAAGCAATGCATAAAGTCCAGTACCCAGGACAACCTGGTTCCTTGCTAACTAAGGATGCATTTCAATAGTCCAGATTGTTGTTTCTTCTGGAACCAGCAGTCCAGACTGACAGGAGCACAGGGACTGGGATGGTGCCACATGCATTAGCTAGACATAGTACTTGGAGAAGAGAGAACATACTGAGAGAATACTGATGTGCATATCCTCTCTCAGTATCACTGGGTTTACGTTTTTTAGTTAATACATGTCAAGAAAATTGGTGTCACAATAAACAAGTAACTGGTGATAGAGACAACAGCTTTCTTTGGATGTGTGTATTCTACCTCAATTGCTCAGACTGCACGTGGGCTTGTGTGTGCTGTAGTGCTTGATCCTGCGTATTTTTGTCTCTACCCTCAACTTGAGCAATTTGCCTGGAGCTGAGCCTTAAGTGGTTGGGGCAAAACCCTAATTTTTCAGTTCATCTCATCTCACATCTGTTTTTCCTCCCATCCACAGTGAACCCTGTGCAATGTGGGAGTGGATCACAGATTACTGCATGAATCCCTTTTGTGGTGCTGCTTTAGGCCAG
>JAWWEU010000138.1:4213123-4228033 GCA_035583155.1 Acropternis orthonyx | reverse complement strand
GTTTTCAACTTTTATTTCATTTTCTCACTATGAGGAGACTGAAAGCAGGAAGCTGCAATTTTCTGAAGTAACAGATAAATAGAAATAAGAACAAAAATTATTACATCTCTTGGTTCTTTTTCTATACAGCAGTTCTGGCAATGTGGGAAAAACAAAAAATATTTAGTGTTTCTAGCAATGTTGTCCTTTACATTTAAGAGCACATATGATCTCTCTCAGCCACAGAAAGATATATGGTTTGGGGAGCATTTCTCAGGGCTTATAAACAAAACATACAAAACAGGGAAAAATTGAAGCTCTTTCCTGTGTTTTATTGAGTAATGGGGATTTTTGGATTATATTTGACTGAGGGCTGAATACTTCCTTCTTGGGTATCTGCTTGCTTGTAGATTTTTTTTGCTTTCTTTTTCTATTTTTTTTTCTGACAGAAATGATCGTGTAGAGGTTTTTTTGTTTGTCTGTTAGGCTGGAGGATTTGGTCATTCCCACTCCTTGTTTTGCCCTTCTTCTTCTATGCAGGATGTAATACTTGTTCTCTGAATCATGCTGGAACATATTTTGGGAATTCATAGGATTATCACCAGGGCTACTGCTATCAGGCAGAACACATGCACATTTTATTATCTCACCCAACAGGTTTTCATTTTCTATGCACATTGAGTCAGCATAGAGGGAGAAACATGCTGCCATTACTACTGGCAGAACTTGATAAATATTATAACAGTCTTTTCAGCCCTGCAGAAGCTCATTCTGTCATGATAATTCAAAAATCTAAGTCCTTATTTCCTGTCTCTTACTTTCTCTCATCTGCCCTTACAAAATAGATGGTATCCTGACCCTCATCTGCCTAAAAGATGGTGCATGTTACTGGGCTATGAATTTATTCAATCAGTCAAATGAATTTATGGAGCCTCTGAAATACAAACATGCAGCTGTAACTAGTGTCTCCTTTTAGGTGCTGTGGTCTCGGGCAGTCAGTTTGGAAAATAAGGCAGGCACAGTAAGTGAAAATAACTGTTAAAGAAACTTTTAAATATCCTGCAGAACACCAGTCTGATAGTTTAATAATCTACTTGGATTTAATAACAATTTTTTGCATATATACACACTGCATTGGGTGTGGATCTCTATTTTCAGTTGACCAGCACGGTGAAATTGGATGGGGTTTGTGAGAAAAACACCAGAGATGAGACAAGGTGAGCCTTCCACAGGAACCATGAACACGTGAAGTTGAGTGTAGGATAGTCATCATGTGTGTGCTTCTCCTGTGGACACTGAGTGTGACCCCAAACTCCTGCCATGTACCAGCAGGCATCACCAACTCGCATCCTTTGCTCTTCACTTCAGCTTTCCCTATTCTCTCCTTCCCCAGCTGGAAAAAAAAATCAAATCAAGCTTTTCCTGCAGAATTTATTGGTATGAGTGCACATACCCTAAATACAGCTCACTGCTCGCAGATCAGATTTCTGTGCATTCCTCACCAGGTTACCTCTCCTGCACAGCCCGAGGCAGCACGATGGGAATGGCACACTGTGACAGCCAGTGAGGGAGAACCAGTTGTGCTCTGGCAGAATTACCTGCCACAATGGGATTTTCCCCCCCTGCAATCTGTCTCTGGTAATGCCTTTGGAATTTTCTTGTATGGACATGGTTTGTTATTTTAAACAGACATTTCCTTCCTCCTGTTTATTGGAGATGATGTAATTTGGTTACTGTAAGGATAAAAATTGTGCCTGTGATTTTTAACATGGCTGCACCTCTGAAATTTAAGGCTTAAAGCTCTTGGTGTGACATGCAATGCAATCTAACCAAATCACTTAATGTTTTTGTTTTGAAACACAAGTGCCTTTTTTCTTATTCGCATTACAATTCCATTTTGTAGACCATCTCTGTGTTGTGAAAGAAACGTTTATATGAGTGTAAATTTCTTGTTTCTTCTTTTATCTAAATATATTTTCATAACTACTCTTACCACTCCTTTTCTGTCGATTTGGAAATTGTAATCCTTTTCTTCATGGACTTTTCCTCTGTCTTCCTAACTGTACCTGTCACCCACTTCTCAGTCCATCATGCGTAATTTTCAACTTTGCTACCTTTTTTTTTCCCCATCAAAGTTAATCCACTCTTTCTTGTTTGGTTTTTTTTTTTTTTTAATTCCCATTCAAACATATGCACAAAGCGTTTGAAAATTCTGCATATTTAAATTTGGAGTTTGTATCTCTCCTATACAAAATTTGAGGAAGGTGTTCTCTAACCTTTCATCACATTAGCAACAATAATTCCGTCACTGTCTATTTCCAAGGGGAAAAAAGAGTATTTAGTCAGATCACAATTTTGCAATCAGAAACACGGGTAATTGGAGATGCTGGAAAGGAAGCATTCAGGTATACCTTAGCCCTGGCAGTAGGAATGAGGCATTGGTAGCGAAGAGGAATTGTGCTCATAATTCAAGGATATGATGGCAATAAGCTGAGAAATCTATTTTTCTAATAAGCAGAATACTTTGAGAAATATAGCACATACTTTTTTCTACAGCACCTGTTTCTGATGGCTTATTCAACGACAGCACTGTGAGAGCAAGTCTTTATTACACCTGAACATGCTTTTCTTGGGTTTAGACCCAAAATCTACCTAAATTCAGTCGTTCTAATTGTTTCTTCCCAAGCACGTCCTTGACATGCTCACCCTGTGCATTCCTACAAGGTAGGCCTTGAAATGAAATGCAGGATTTTGAAGATCTAATTTTTATCTCGCTTTCCCCTATGCTGGAAATACTTGTCTTGAATGTACAAGAATTGCTCTGATGTGGGGCAGTCAGAAAATACAAAGTGTTCCTCTTCAGGTGGTTGGAAGAGATGAAAGCTCTCTGCCCAGCATACAGCTGGGAGTGTGCAGAGAATGCATTACCCTCCATAACCCTCTGGGTACTGAGGAATCTGATTTTTTTCCCTTTTTTTTTTTTCTTTTTGTTTTTGTTTTCCAGCTGTGCCCTTCTCTGTTTATCTGTTTATGGAGTTTGTTTTTTTTTGTTTTTGTTTTTTTCCCCTTTTATGAGCCTCATCATAGGTCTTTAAATATGGGATGTTGTTTGCTAAGATACCACTCCATTATTCCAGGAACATATGTTCGTGACAAGTACAAGTCATGAACATTTGAATAGTCTCCATCTGGCATGAATTAACATAGTATCATAATAAATGAGAAGTGTTAATACTAAGAAGCCTGTCTGGGAATTCTGGATTTAACCAATATTTATAGTTATATATATGGAATTTGATTTTGGTTTTGCTTTGAAGAGCATAGACAAAAGCACGATTTGCCATTCCAGAAGGGACTGCAAGCCATAGAATTCTTCCAGTAGTGTAATCCTTGAAATAACCTCATTATGCAGTCAAGTCTGTGAAATACCCAGGTGCTTTTTAGTTCTTAAAAATACTTCTAAGGAAAATAATAGATGAAAAAAATAGAATATGTTGCTATTTGCTATAGTGATGACAGCAATGCATGGGTGCCAAATCAGCATTATTTGTTAACATATGTACTTTAAACCCTTCAATGCCCCTTGAGTATATAACATATATCTGGAATCCATATGGCCATATGGAGACACTGCACTCATTTAAATAACAAGTGCAGAGTAAAATTATCTTGGCCCCAGAGTGCATGTTGTTTATAACAGGGAGTTACTTCCTAAATCAAGCAATTTTTTTTCCCCCTACAGAACCTTAAGGCTAAACTATAAACCAAGAGAAATTTTGAGACAAGATGAACTCTTACCATAATATAACAGACACTGGTCTTTACTCACTACTGTGTGTTCTGTAGAACAGCCAAATATATTTTAAGAAGTCAACGTTCCCACTGTCACTTTTTTTTGCGTATGTATAAAGCTTTACTGCGCATTTTTGCAATCTTCAGAAAGCTTTTTCTGTTTGGTTTTCAGTTTGTTTTGATAATCATGAAGTATTTTTTGAATGCATGGAAAAGATACACAACATAACACCAATTTGCAGGCTGTACCTTCTGTTGCGGTCTTCACTAATACTGATGTGTTTAAGAACACAACAGCTCTGCTATGCTGGAGTTAGGTATGATTTTATTCTACCCAGCTTTTCTTTTCTGGCTATATTCCATTTAAAGCTGAATTTCCCCTGCTACTCAGAGTGCACACATGTTTGTGCCGTGTGTACAACTTCCTTACTGCCTGAAGTGGAATAATTTGCAGTAAGAGAACTCTTCTCTATTTGGTATAAATCTAAAAAGAAATGAAAAGGCAAAATTCTAAGGCAAAAACTTTACAACGTTTCATGTAAAAATGTTCAGAAAGGTATATTAAGATCAGTTGTGGTTTATGGAGCATTTATAAATGATAAAAGTGTGGGTTGGGCTTCTGAAAGCCCCAGAAATATTTAAGCCAAAAGTCAGGGCACAAAGTTTCATCTGACTGGGGTCCTTTCCCCAAAAAGGCAATAAGCAAACAAAATCATGTCAAAGTTTTATCTAGCCATCTTGTAGTTCGGGAGGTGATTGAAGGCATTTCCTTATTTTTAACCATTCTGCTTAATTTTGGTTAAAAGGACACAGAGTAATTTTCCAAATTTCAGTTTTGTTACATCTTGGGAAATGAATGCATCCTGGAATTGTTCCGGATTCAGGAACATCTTGTTAGAGAACACTCACAAGATTTAACCAAAACTAAGCTTTGGATGTGTTCACAGGCCCAAGGCAGCCTCAGGTGGAGATCTCACCTGTGAGAGGTTGTGGAGCCCTTGACCAGCTCAGTCTCCAGCTCACATGTTTGTCACACTCTGCCACAGGGATTTCCCCATGGTGCTCCATGGAGTAGTGTTTGTGAGGAGACATGTTTTGTCAGGAGACATCCCTTTGGATTCCTTTGCACTTGGCTAAGCTATTCTGCACAGTGAGTTTCAGTCTGAAGAAAATTAGAAGTTATACTGGCATGAGGAGCTGAAGGAATAGAAATACATGAAGCCATGAATTTTCTAAGAGTTTTCAACAGCAATTTGTGTATTTGGACTGAACCTCCTGTGAAAGCCAGTGGAAGAGAAGCAGATTTTTATCCTATTCTCTAGACAGGAGTATGCCACTATGCAAGAATCAGGCGTAGGAAAGGGGCAGAGTCTGGCAAATTGCATAATTCAAGTCCTGTTTTTAATAAAGGTCCTTTGATTTGGCAGTGTGGAAGAAGCAGATGGGTGGTGAGATAGCAGTCTCGGCTGGCTGCCACCCCCAAGTAACATACAGCCTCCTTGTTTAGTGTGTCTGGGCGTAATTTTCACTGACATACAAAGAAGTATTTTTAGGAGTGATGTCAGCTCATTGGCTGAACAGCATTGTTTGGCTTGCTGAAATGATTCCCAAAAGCACTCACTGCCTTTGAGAGTGGCACTTTCCTCTTTGTAGAGTGTCATTATTCTGCATGGTAATGACTGTTTTGAAGGGCAGGTCAGGTAGTCAAATAAATGTGTGGTTGGTGCTTTCTGATTGTTTCTAAAATAGGCAGGCCAATTTCTGCTGAAGGAGAGCTAGTCTGAAGTGTGCCAAAAATCATTCTGATTTGCTAGAGAAATTCCAGTAGCTGTAAGCACAGCCAGGGGAGCTGGGCTAATGTGTGCTGCAAAAAAATGATCATGTAATGTTCACAATGTGGTCACCTTATCTTTGTGCCTCGCTGCAGCCCATACAGCAGAGACAAACAGGGAGAAGAGGCAAAACTGGCTCCGAGTTGTGACCCAAAGACATTAGTGTAGAAATCAAGTAATTTTCTTTGTGCTGTGAATGTTGTTTTTGTAGGCATGTGTGCAGTGTTTAGTGACACCAGACAGGAAACACAGTTCATTTGGGTTATTTTCCATTTACAGCAGTAAGAAATGCTAGAGATTTTAATCGGGAGGATTCCTTTCTTTGAAACTCAGTAGACTGAAGAGCCTGCATTATAAAAACGTCTACCTGAACACCTGCAAGACTCTTTAAAACATTTCTGAACAATTGAAACACACGTTTTTGACTGGATTTCTGAGGAATCACTCTCCTAAGTTGCTAAAGCAATCTACAGAATTCCATCTGTAATTCCTGAACACAGTCAAAGAGTGAGGAATAATAATAATAAAATATGCTGAAAGTTGTTGTGCCCTGACAGCATATAATGAGCATGTCAGGTAGCACAGCTGTTCTGTATGGCAAAGTACGATCTTTCATCCTGTGTCAAAAATCTTCTCTAAAGTGCTTTTCATATTAAAAGTGTCAGGTATATATCAAGGTTTTTTCCTCAATTTTATGAGGCAGAAAGTGAAGAATGAGTTAGTGATTTGCTAAGATCACTAAGAAATCAAAACCAGAATGAGGAGCTCAATTCTACTTTCAGTCCTTTCCTTTACTCTTGTGACATTTTAGGAGTTTTTCTTTTTAAATAGCTTTAGAAATGGGGGAATGATACATTTAAAGACACCAAGAATTACATCCAAGCCAGTGGGGTTAATTCATTTCAGCATGTGCCTGTCATTTTGTGTCACTGAATGCTAAGCCCTTATTTTACAATTCATCTAAATGGATTTGTTCCCGGCTTCCCAGTAAATCTATTTTATAAAAAAACTCTGAGCTCTCAGCAGTATTCTTGACAAGAATCAGTATTAAACCAATGTATTTTGGGTTATACTGTGAAAGCTGAAAGAGAAAAAAGCCAGTGGTTGAGTCATCTCAGAGCAGTGTCAGCCATGAGCTCTCTCCTGGTTTGGGTTGTTTAGAGCGTGATGGTAGTGCTGTGCTGTTGGGACTTTTATCTGCTGTTGGTTCTTTTATCAGATCAAAAAGTATTATTGAAAAAGAGGCAGTTCAGTGCCAATGAGCTCATCTTCATGTCTGGCACAGGGTGGGCAATTCTGAAGTGAGGCTGGAAACCCAAACTCAGAATTTGGCTACTAGAAGCTGTGCTTTCTGCAGAGTTTGGGGGAATGGCCTACTCATTTCTTACCACCTTTTAATTTTCAACACATGTTCCTGTAGATCTGTGCCTCTTCATCCCATGGAGGCTAGCAATTTTAGCTGGTCATATTAATCAGTTCAACTGTTAAAAGATAAAAGCAGCATGTACTTTACAGCACTAAGGGATATGATCAAGGGAATTGATACTGACCTTGTTCCTCTTGGCAGTTGTTCCCAGCCTGTATTTAAATGAAGTTCGCTGCTTTTGTTTCATTTCCCTAGAATTGCCCATGTGCCTGAAATAATGAATTGTTCAAATAGCAATTTTAACCCAGGTCTTGAAGCGTGAAGTTTCATGACACCTAAGTTCATCTAACAGCTTGCTGCTTCCTGCTGGGCTTCCTCTCTCTCATCTTGTAGTCCAGGCACTACTCCAGCTCCTCCTGTGTCCGCTCTAACACTTGTCATCCTTTTTTTTTCCCCTTCTGAATTGTTATTTTGCTGGCAAAAAGCTGAACCACTCTCCGGAGTGGTCAGGCGAGCGCGTGGCTGATGCAGGAGAAGCTGGGAATGGCAGAATTGCCCCTTTGACAAGAGCAAGCCCTTCAACTCTCTCAGGTATCTTACAGGGTCTGCCACAAGCTGTATTTTGGCAAATGCTGAGAGCTGCTGCCTGCAGCAGCCCTGCCATGTCATGCCCCAGGTTGCACATTCCTTCCAATGTGCCAGTCCTGGAGGGCCTGGTGTGTCCCTTCTGAACCAAACTGAGGAGCTGATATGATATAACTAATCAGTTTAAAAGAGGAATTAATCATGCTGGAGCAGTTCTCCTTCCCATTTCTCTGCAACACTCAGCAGCTGGTTACTCTGGTGTCACATCTCCTGGTGGACTTGGGGTTTCTGCTGACTGAGAGGTTGTTGCATGAGATGTTTTCATTAGTACCACCTTGGTTCTGCTGATCTACATGTTAGCGGAGCTATTCTGGATTATCAAAGCCAAAAAGTGACATTTTTTGAAACTTCTGTGACAAATCCGATGTTTTTAACCCTGTCAATTTGTTATCAGCTGTAACTGTGAGAAACTGTGAGCTGCAGGTTAGACAGGAAATTCTTAAGCGGCTTTGCAACTGAGCGAAGAATCAGAGTAAACTAAATAGACCCATTATAATTTTAAACAGGTCTGAGGAAATCTACTTAAATGTAGTGAACTCTGCACTATTAGGAATGTCAAGATTTGTATGTTCTGGGCACCCGCAGACTCTTCCCTGACTAAGCAGAATATTCCTAATTGCTACTGCCTACTCACAGAACATGTTTACTGCTATTATGATTTTTCCAAACAGTTCTAAGAAGTGAATCAATCATATTAATACAAGAAATTTGTGATAATAGAAATTTTGGAAACTTTGGAGAAATTAGAAGATTGCAGTATTTGAGTCATACTCAGTCTATTATGATTTCTTCTATCCAGCAGTTATTTTAGCTGAAAGCAGGTGTTTGCAGAAGGCAGTGAGAGGTTCTGTGCATGGCTTCACCTTTCCTCACAGTAGTAGCAATGTTGTTACTGACTGGCAACCAAAACAGCTGATGCTGGCAGAAAAGAGTTTGCAAACTTGACTAAATGGGATTTAGCAAATTAGATTGAACTGGGTTATGTTGCAACTTAATTTTGTTTTGCATTTCAAAAGTTGTCCTGTAGTGATATTGAGACACAATGCACCATTATATTAATGCATTATCATATTAAGGCTTCTGAATGTATCTCTTAATTCTATAAAATCTGGGTAACCGCCTGATGGACTGAGGATTCTGCAGTTCTTCCTGATTCTAAGATGCATTTAACTGTTTGGGTTTTGTTATATTTAAGGGAGTAGATTCTGTTTATTTTATTTATTTTATATAATTAGAAAATGAGACTATTTGTGCTAAAGCTGTTTAGGAATAAAAGTTCAGCTGTACCACAAGAATTCTAGGTCCAAGTGTTTATATCATAAGTAAAATGTTTTTATGTTTTAGCAGTGATTAATTTTGTAATTTTACAGGTGTTTGGAGTAAATCTACGCTTTAAGTTAAGTTTTTCATTGACTAACCTTTATCCTGATTATTCCTTTATTTTTTTCCCTTCTGTTTTCCTAATAAGACTTTATGGTGTTGATATGAAAATCCCTTTTTTTAATATATTGAAATGCTTGAACAAGTTGCTTCTGGATTTATTTGTTAAGATCAGAGAGTCTGATGGACAACAGTCCTCCTGCCTGATTCTTTTCAGTGTTTGAGGATCACAGTGACAAGTAACCTTCAAAAACAAGCATAAAACTATTTTAGACTTATTCCTGTTGTTCCAGTGGTTTGGACTTCTACACACCTTGGAATTTGCTGCTTGTGCTACTTTGTTTTGGGACCTATGTATAAATGAAATGAACCTGTATTTAAAGATACCTATTTTGAGACATTGCTGTTTTAATTGCAAAATATAGACTGAAAATGAGCTGTAGAATCGCTATTGCAAAATACACCTTCTCTAAGTTGGACTGGATATATAGGAACCCTTCTTGGTTCTCTTTATCTGTGCAGTGTAATGTGTGCTTTTCCCAATGGGACAAAGACCTCCCCTCCCAAACTAGTCACAGAAATCAACTGTGTATGGTGTAAAGAGTTTGTGTAGGAACTGGCTTGAGATTTAGGGGGGGAAAAAAAAATATTTGAGTTGTCAATAGAGATGTAATGAGCCACCTGAAACCTTAATGCTCAAACTGCTTACTTTATCAGTTGGGCTTGCAACTGCCAGGGAAATGTTCATTCAGCTATATTTATGTAGCGCATCCAGATGTCAGTGAGCTACATCACAGGCATCTATTCTCTAGAGAGAGTTTAGGTCTTGTTCCCAGTTAAACGGTACAGCAGGTGGTAATCAGAATTCAGATCAGATGTCAGCTGCACCAGAAGTTTTCATCAGCTCTCCTCCTCCTCCCGTTTTTGTGCTTGTTTGCACATGAGGTGGACAGAGGAAAACACAAAGGAGGATGATAACACTTTGATTGCTACAGTAAAAGAGATTTTACTGTAAGGATAAAGAAGGAAATGGTAATGACATTTATCAGCAGTTTATTTGGGTTTTATGAGTTTGAAGAACTGACACAATAACCTCTTTTAGTAAGTAACACATTGTGAAATCTAAATTGAAGAACTAGAAGAGTGGTAGAGTATGTGTATAATATATTTTAAGTTTATTAGTTCTGATTTTATAGAGCAACAGCAAATTGAATCTTTTGTTTCCCATTGATACTACTTTTTCATTCCAAGTGTATAGTTATGTACTTTACCCTTAGTTTTTTTCTGACATCATCGCTGATTTTTTTATCATAACTAAATCTGAAGTTTTCGTATGTTTGAAGTCTTCATGACTATTCAAAATCTACAACTGTGGCTTTATTGGGAATGTTTGGTGATTGAACAGGTCGGGTTCTTAATTGCATTAGGTAGGAACATCTTTGCTTGTAGTTATTAATTTTCCATTATATTTATTCATTAACCAATGTTTTATATGAAAACTGTATAAGTTCACTGTTCTTTTGAACAGCAAGGTAGTTAGTAAACCACAGCATTATACTTTTTTGTACTTTTCAAGTATTGTCAGTGGAGTAAAGGAAACATAAACGTTCTCTGGGCTGCATTACCTTCCAGGATAGAATTTATTCTCTGATTGTTGCCTAAGTACCTGTTTTTATCTTACATCTGTGTCCTCTGGTGGATTACTCTGCTATGCAAGCCTATTTTATCGCATGGCCACGTGTAGGCAAGAGCAGCCAATGAGGATACAGTTACAGATAAAGATGGAGTTTGGGTATAGGGACAAAAAAGAAAAAGAAAATTAAAAACAACACAGTAAATCGAACATACTTGTTTCAAAACTTTTAGGCCTGTTTTGTTTCTGGTGCACATGTCAGCTGAGTGTGAGCCCCAAGCAGCAAAGGAGTGCTTTGTTCCAAAAGAGAAGAGGCTGAGGGGTGTGCTCATTAGATGCAGTGCAGCATTCCTGGGGAAAAAGAAACAAACCACCAACTTTTTTATAAAGGTAGTGCATAACTTAGGGCTGTCCCTTGATGGCAGTAACTTTTGAACTGAAAATTTATATACATTCCACGTGCTTATTTTCCTCTGCAGTTCATGAATAAATGAACTAGTAGTACAACAACAATATTATAGCTCAGGGTACTGCAGTTTTTGTAGACTGTCAAGTAGATGGGTTATGCCATAACAGTGTGGTGTATGAGCTCTGTCAGAGCCCTGGTCACCTCACGATGAATATTGATAAGACTCAAATGCTATATCAGTCAATGTTGTATAATTTTCTCTTTTACCTGATCCATTAATTTTTATGGGAAAGGAAAGCAAAGGAATAGTATCGTTGCCTGATTTTACGCCTTTCCCTCTGCTTTTACTTGTTGCCATCACTCTACTGTGGGTTATTTTCCATTAACACAATTGTATGGCCTCCAGCCTGCAATGTGTGCTGCTCATCATAAAGTTCTGAGCCCAGCAGTTCAGTCAGTTTTGAATCTGTTTCACTGTCTACTTCTCTGGTTCGTGCCTTGTCAGTTTGTCTGTGAGAGTATCATGGGCGACAGCACTGGGAGCCCTGCTGAAGTCAAGATACATCATCCCTCCTCTTCCTTCATCCACTGAGCTGTGGGATTCACCAGGTATCATTCTCCTTTGTAAATCCACATTACTCCCAGTCATCATCATGGGTTTATTTCGTTATTTCCAGTACTATAACAAAAATGAGTTTTTATTGGAAAAAGTTGAGACTAGAAAACAAATTATTTATATTTTTTATTAATGTCTTAGGGAAGTCATGCTTTGCTGAAATATAACCTGTATTTCTGCAGATCTGTGGTTTTCAAAATTGTAGGAATAAGTAAATATGGTCATAGATCTTCATCTTCATATGCTATTTTTAACAAACTTTATTGTCACACAAGAAGTGTTAATATGTATATTTCCAATACCTGAAAGAAATTGTCATGGTTAGGTACTGCTTGGTTCCACAGGTCTAGTTCATGTGGAGATCACCTAGAACTGTAAAATCACATTTCTGTTAGTGAAGTATCAGGAATAAAGTAGCAGAGGGTTTTTTTTTTTAATAATTGTAGCATTAAAAGAACAGAAAAAATGTTTCACTGTTTATAAAGGTTGTTATTTAAGTATGTTAATTGGCCATTTCCACCCTATTTGTTATTAACAGCTTGACAAGTTTAGAAAAACTTTTCAGGCTCTGTAACAGTAGCTGTTTGAGTTTTGCTAATTAATAGTGTCCAAGGCATTATTTATTTTTAAGCATGTTTCAAGTGCCTCAAGCGGGATAATTTGAGATGGCCAAAATTAATGTGAAAATGTTACACGACTGAGGATGGCCAGAAGCAAACTCTTTGACAAGGGCTGCAAATCTCATGTGTGTGTGTGAACTTCAGTGCTTGGTGTTGCTGCCTTATTAATATAATTGTCTGTATTAAGGGAATCTGTGTCGAGGGGTTTTTTTCCCCCCTAAAGAAATGTTGATTAGTGGGTATTTCATGAGGTTTTGTACTGTGCCAACTAAGCAAAAGTCAATTGTAGTCATGCTTTCATGCACTGTGACTCAGAAATGCCTGGAAATTTCTGTTGTGGTGGTTTCATTAGTACAGGCAAAATTTTCACAAAGCCCCTATCTGGAGCAGCAAATATATTAGGAATGCACTCAGATATGTGCCGAGAAGAATGCCTGTTGTGACCCGTGGTATGCAAAAAAAGAATTTGAATGTTAGGAAGTGGTTCGTGGAAGCCAATGTAGTGTGTGAGGATGCTTAGAACCACCAGCAAGATCAAAGACAGTGTCAGGGGTGTCTCAGTGGCAAGCATTGGTAAGAAAATTCTCAGAAACTGATGGTGACTTTGTGCTAGTAAAAGTCTTTTGAAGAAATGGGACAAGGCAACTATAAATGTAAAGAGTGGCTTTTGTTCTCCAAGCAAAAGGGAGTGGATTTGACCCCCTCTTATTTAGAGGGGAAAAGGATTTCTCTGTCATAAAGTGACAATAAAAAAAGACAAATAGAACCAATGAGGAAAAATGTAACCATAGGCGGCTTTTTTTGTTTCCTGTAAATGAATGAATGCCTTTTGCTCTCTGTTCTCATTGTATGCAGGGACTGTGAAAGGCTTTGTCATTTCCCCAAGGTCTGTTTCTGGGAAACAGTACTCATTTTCTATACATACAGTGAAATTCTAGCATCTTTGCTACCTTTTTTGTTCTCTTAATTCCACATCTATTCATTTTTAAAGAGTTTTTAATAAATTTTGCCTCATTCAATTTGGAAATGAACCTGAGCAGTGTTCCTTTCTCTTTTTTTGATTTATTTTTTTCCCTTTATGCTGTTGTTAAAATTTACTTATGAAAAAAAATGTATTTCAAGTTCCAGGTCCATTGAAAACTGACATTGATATTTTTCAACTCCATAATTTTTCTTAGAATAGTCTCTGTCCGCATATATGACACTGGCAGCATGTTTTAATTTACTCCTAAAAGTTGAACTACCTTTAGTGTGGCCATTCAAAACCAGCTAAACCCTCTCTTTGTCATTTAAATTCCCAATTTTCTATTTGTTTTTAAGGTCACTAAAATTTTCTTAATATACATGTTTTGGGCTTTATGGCACATGCCAAAGTAAGGGTCCTGAATGGAAACAGAATAATACATCAGGATTGGTTTTGGTCTGCTGAACACAGAGTTGTTCTCTGTTCAGCACTCTCTGCCCTGGCCACAGGATCTCCATCCTAGTCATGAATGATATATTTATGTTACTGTTATAAAAATACAGACAAAGGCAGTAATATGTGTTCCCCTACTTTGATATCAACAACAATAATTTAGTAGGTCTTTGTATAACCAGGGAAAGATGGCCATTTTAGCCATGACATCTATAGTTAGTGAAAAATAACAGTGCAAAATGTTTTGAATTTCTTAACTCAAGATTTAATCCCAAATGGCTAATGGGACCAAAAAAAAAAAAAAAGTGAGAGCTTGCATTCAGAGGGCCAGAAGAATGAATTATTGTAATAGATGAGATGTACCCCTGCACAGACTCTTGTAATTCATAGTGCTTGGGTTCTCAGACAGTGTTCAGAATTTGATGTATAGACTATTGGGTTTTCTTGTTTATTGTGTTACTACAGTTGAGTAGTTTTATTATTTCAATTCTGAAGTATGTATGTATGTCTATAAAACTAATAAGCATAATATTTAGAGAGGAGGAGAAAAATGACAGTGTGCTTTAGTTTATGCTTTGGAAAGAGCCACTAATTTTCTGTTGCATCACATATTGATCACAGAGGTGTGGGTGTTGTTGGAAAGACTGTTGAGCTGTATTTACTGTGGTGGTACCTGGATGGACAATGAAGCTTTGTACTGAATTTGAATATCGAATTATGTTGACTTTTGTTTGGTGTGCGTGAAACACTCTCCTCTTGAATTGTAGCCCAGATTTTACTGGCACTTAATGAGGTTGATGGATTGTGGAGGAAACTCTGCTGTCAATCTTTAAAAAGTGGCACTAGTAATAGTTGGAGTGTAGCAGGAAACTATTTTCTAACCAGAATTTAAGCAGTGCACTTAAATCAGGAGACACCTATATCTTAAGATGTATTAGATTTGTGTTCAAAGTTATTTTGTCTTTCAACAGGGAAAACTACAAAGAATGTAACGTACCTTAAGCACAGTGTAATACAGACTGCATTTTATCTCTTATCCAGTCTTGCCCTGACTTAAACAAGATGTCACTTGATATGACATTTGATAATTGTTTGATATGGAATTCTCCTTTTTAGATCTCAGCCAACAACTAAAACAATGATGACCCCCAAATACTCCCCCCCCCCCCCAATATTGACAAACTCAATTATAAAATGGTTCAAAGTATTTATGTATGCAAA
>JAWWEU010000138.1:4173923-4213113 GCA_035583155.1 Acropternis orthonyx | reverse complement strand
CACCCAACAAATAAAACAATGATGACCCCCAAATACCCCCCCCCCCCCCCCCCATTTTATAATTTGAACTCAATTATAAAATGCTTCAAAGTATTTATGTATGCAAACAAAATACAAAAGACAGTTCTATCTTAATTGAGATGTTTTAGAAGATGATTTTTTAAAATGGACCTCTTGTAATGGAAAATAACATGGATTTACAGCAAAATTTTGTCAGTCAGTGTGTTGTCAGGAGGTTCATACCATTTCTTGTCAGAGGGTAAGAACTCTGTCAATACAGTGATATGCTCTCTATTCAGTATGGGCATTTTATACTTTTTATTGGAAAACTGGAGTTTTTAGATGGCTAGATCTCTGCTTTTTGTAGAATTGCGGTCAATGCTGAAGCTCATAAACTACAAATTTGATTCTTACTTTAGGACTCCAGCATCTGTACCCTGCTAACTGGGAATAGATCCTTGTGTGAAGTTCATCAAGCATTCAGGTGTCAAGTCTGGCAAGAGGGAAGAAATGCCACTTGAATTGCGTATATTGTCAGCTCAGACATCCCTTTCAAACCCTGAAGTCTGGTCTGAATGCAGATGTATCAGTGCTGTGTCCCATTCTCACAAAGCACTGTTCGAGAGATTTGCTTTTGTCCCCACGTAAACACTCGAAATTCTGTCAAATGTGAATGTTTGAAAAACTCCTAAATTGTTTGAAACTGAATTTCACCTTTCACTTATATGTGGTCAATTAATTTTTAGAGGCTTCAAAATGAGATAATCAGCTGTCAAAATGCTTCTAATGCACTGATTGTCAGTAAACCTGACTAATTTGGAGTGTTTGCATTAAATATGTCTCTTACTGTAATATTCTAAATTATTTTAAAATAATGACCACTTGAACTTTCCTTTAATGAAGGAGTTTAAATGAAACGCATATACAAAATTCTCCCCAGAAATAAGATTTTTCTTTTTCTCTCTGCCTTAAACTTGCTTTTCTGAGGGTTTTAGAAATCTCTCCAGTGTGTTTGTAAGGACATAGGCATTTAGTGTTACCCAGCTTTCCTGAGAGCCATCAATGCAGATTTTTATCTTTTGATTGCTTCAAATATTTTTCTGTCTCTTTCTTTGGAGGAAAAGGGTGATGTACTATTTAATTAAACGTGTTTTATAAAAGCTTTCTGGTTAATACCATCCTGGTGTTCCTGAAAGACTGTTCTTGGAAACCACTACATACCTCCATATCTGTTTGAACTGCATGTGTCCAAACCTGCTCACTTCTTTTGTCATTGAATATCATGTTTATGGACTCTTTAAGCTCCCTCAGATGAGTTTAATTGCTGATATTGAAGCAGAGTACAAGCCAAAATCTTGCTTTGTCAAACCAGACAAAAAAAGTTAAACAGATTATGACTTTTGGTAGACACTTTTGACATTGTAATTTGCTAATGAAGTCGCTATATTTTTGTCTAGCAACTCTTCCAAACGAGCGAGCCTGAATAGCCTGAACTGCCCGAGGACTAATTTTATCCTACAAATGTTTATGCAAATGTGTTCTGTACAAGTTAACATATTACATAAAGTGAGTTTTATTCTCAAGTTTAGCATTTCATTTTATCAGTCTGTCATTAAAAATAACCAGTTGCAAATTAGCACTGCTAGCTGACTCTCTTTAATCAATTTCCTTAGCAATTGTGAGGTTCAGAATTACTTTCAGAGGCATTTAATAATGCCAGTGTTACATTTATATGGCATCTCAGGACAAAGGAGTTCATCATGACACAGAATCTAAACTGCAGATTGACAGAAATAAATCAGATGAGGGAGAAGAATTCCCACCAATATTATTTTACAAACGGGGCCATCTAATTGCCTTCTGTGTGTGCACCAGGACTGCTCTGAATCTTGTTTCTGAATGATTGATTGTTCAGCTCAGCTGTTAAACTGGATTTGCAGTTTATCTAAGGCTGTTGTGAAGTGAGTAAGCCTTGAAAATGAGTTGAACGGCATCGTACATTACTGTTGGCTGCTGCGCTGGTTAATGCAGCACATCCAGCCCTCTGACATTATCACAGGCATTATAATCTTCTATTATTGCAGGGGAATGGCCTGCTATCAGTAATGTGTTCAGTCCTTGAACGATTCAATATCAAAAGCTATTTGCTTTTGTAGGATTGTGAGTTTGTTCTGTGGATTCCTATTGCCTTATAAAGGTGTTCATGACTTATTTGGGCTCTGTGTTCAGCTGGAGCATCTTGAGTAGCTACAACTATAAACACCTGTAGCATTTGGGTTTGACATTCAAAGTGCTGCTGGCCCCATCATAATCTGTGTATGCTGATGTGGAATGATGTACTGTATCATGTCCTTTTCTCTATTTCTACAGCAGTGCTAAACCTTTCTCCCCAGTACCCAAAGGTCTCCAAGGTCAGGCAAGAAAGCTCCAGAAGGCAAAGCACATCCTCATCTTCAGCTGTGTTGTCATGCAACAAGCTACAGGACAGTACTATGGAATCACAGAGACAACACAGAATGATGGAGAACCGCAAGAAGTTTAAGGTTTGGCTCGGTGTGCCAATATTGAGACACCGGAGAAGGGATGACATCTTTCATGATTTTTCCATCTGACTGAGAAATCAGCTGGACAATATGGTATCTTGCTTTTCAGTGTGGGCTTAGCTTGATGGAAGGCAATGCTATATTTCAAATCCCTTGTTTTAGGTATTTCCCGAGTAGGAATATTTTACATGAGTGAAGTATCAGCTAAACACAACCCCTATCACAGATTTGTGCTGACATATACAACATATTTGAGTCCAGCTGGTAGGACTAATAAAGAATACTTGTCACCATGCCTTATTTTTATTTAGAGAGAAAAAACATAAAAGATTTAATACATGTGTCTAATATACAAATTTATATTTATGAAAAGACAGTGTTGTTTTACAGCAGAGGTCAAATGTTATCCAAACTGTCATCAATTTACTCTGTCCAACATTTACCTGTGTTCTTATGGCTGCTCCTACTGCTTGCTATAGACTATCCTGCCATCTCCTACTATGGCTAAAGTATTATTCAATGTCATTTCAGGTCACTTTCACAGAAGAACAGCACAATCCTGTAGTGGGAACTATATGCACTGGCAGCTTGCCCAGCCACAAACCCAAAATATTAATTGGGAAGCAGAAATGCAGGTGGGGAATACTGTGGGCACTCATTCATTCTGCATATCTAATGGGAAGTTTTGATTTCTGGAAGGATTTTTTTTTTTTCCTTAAAGATCTCAGTATTCTGCTTATTTAGTTTGATGTCATCTAGCTAAAATATTTTCTGCATGATTGTACATTAAAATTTAAATAACTCTTCTTCCCATAGCCATTGATTATGGGCATAATTTGAAGCAGCTGATTAATTTCTCCATCTTTTCTACAGAAATCAATAATGGACACTAGGAAGATTAATGTTTGTGAAAGAAAAGATGATATAGCACTAATATGTCTTTTGTGAGACTCATGTGTCTTCTTCATTTACCAGTACAGAAACAATCAAGTTCAAAGTAGCATAACCCAGCAGTGGTGGGAGAGGCAGGTGAGGTCTCTTTGCTGACCTTGGGTGGCCCCAGTCCTGCAGCAGAGCTCCTGGAATTCTTACCTCGGCATCACATCCAGGACATGATCCTGAAGAATTCATGCAGGAATTTTGACAGCTCTGTAGAAGTAAAATAACTTCTTTCCCTTCCCCCCAGTTGGTGCTTTTTTTTTTCCCCCCCCTATAACCAAGTGCACATAAAATTAAAAAGAAAAGAAAAGAAAAAAAAGAAAACCCTCGTTGAAGTAATGTTTTGAGGAACAGGTCCCTTTCCAATTCCTTTATCATAATTGACAGGCCATAGAAACTCATCTCCCAAATGTTTCATGACAAATGTTTTGCCAGGACAGCTGAGCAGGCTACACTGAAACTGAGTCCCAGCTGACATGTGAATAATCTCCACCCTGAACAATTTGGAGCTGCAGTGAAAGTGTCGTCGGATAACAGATGGGTGAGTCCGTGCCACGGCAGCTGAGGGAGTTACAAGAAGTGCCATGTGGCTGGATTTTAGTTTTTATTTTTTTCCAAAGCCTCTCTATTGCTTCTTTGCCACAGAAACCTATTCCCTCAGCTTTCAAAGTGAGAAGGAAATTTTATTGTCTTCTTAATCTCAAAGTCCTTTTCCACCAGTAGTACCTAGAGAGCAAGGGGACAAAATCTATGCTGAGACACAGCAAAGCAGTTTTCCTTCACTCAAGAGGTTTTATTTGTGAACTAAAACATCCATCATAAAGGTCATTTTTACTCCAGTGGTTCTGGCTCCCTCTTTCTACATAGGTAACAGTGTCAGCTAAACCCAGCTGCACAAAGCAATTCAGATCTCCTTGTGAGGTCCTACACTCGTATTGCTCTTTGAGGGATTGCAGAGAAGACTGTTCTCTGGCCATGGATTTCCATATGAAACAAAATACAGACTCTATGGACTCCGAAGCTTGATTTTTATCCTTCAGTTTCCCCTTTGCAATAGCCCCGCAGGCTCTCTTTAGAGGTTATCCTGACAAACACTTAGATGACAGAGAAGCAAAGCATAAAAGAAATAAGATGTCAAAACAAAAATGCTCATGGGACAATTGTCTCTGGAGCGGGGATTCCCCATGGCATAGC
The DNA here is from genome assembly GCA_035583155.1 of Acropternis orthonyx. Classification (NCBI taxonomy): domain Eukaryota; kingdom Metazoa; phylum Chordata; class Aves; order Passeriformes; family Rhinocryptidae; genus Acropternis; species Acropternis orthonyx. Next base: position 4,208,437 of record JAWWEU010000138.1, on the reverse strand, counting down.
ACAGGCTCCCAACCAACCCTCCTAAAATTCACATCAAAGAGACTTGGTTTTACTCTGAACTGAAACACCAGAAAAAGCCTTAAAAGCCCAGAGTTCTAACTCCCCCTGAGCTCATACATGTGAGTGGGATGAGGACAATGTGCCAATTTATGAGCTAGAAGGTGAGCTCTTCCGTGCTCTCTGTTTGCAGCAGCCTGCCATGGGGAACGGGTAAAGCAATGGGCTTCTGGGAAGGAAAGATGGTCAGTAAGACCAAAACTGGTATTTTGGGCTAATTGCTAAAAGTATGGTCTGAGCAACTTGGAAGTTACTGTGAGGGCCCTCAACATTTGGCATAAGAAAATCTTAAGTTGTGTTTCTTTAGGAGACTTTTTTTCTGTATTTTTTTTTTTTTTGTAAAGGAATTTTTATTGAATGATTTTTGTCCCCATTCATATTTTTTTTTCTTTTGTTGTGTAAAAAGCACTGTTGAAACAATGTGTGAATGTACATATTCTGACACCTTTGTGGATCCTCTGCTGCCACTAGAAGCTCTCTTTCAGTAGGACTTAATGTTATTACATGATTCCTTTAACACTGAATCTGAGGTGCCTTTGTTGCATTCTTGCTGTGCTATGGTGGTGTAACTTTCAACCTGAAAAAGCACTGTAACATTTTTAGTGTGAAGCATTAGGCAATTTTAACTTTAATTATTTGTAATCTCAAGCTTCATAGCTTTAATCTTGAAATATAAATGAAATAGAAACATTAATATTTATTTATTGGTATTATTTATAAAGTGCAACACAGATGCATGCGTCCAGGGATTTCTTTCAATTTTTAATATATATTTTTTAAACAGGACAAAATTAATAATTAAGAAATTCCTCACACATCTAAATTACACCAGATAATATAAAGATGCACATTATAGCAGCTCATGAGAGAATACTGCTTGAGAAAATTTTGAACATAAATTTGCCTGATAAGGTCAAAGTAATGCTACTGACAGTAGAATAAGGAAGAGAAAATATTTTGCTGCTTCCAGGCATCTTCATGTTAAGTCAAATAAAGACTAACAAGAATAACTCAAGATGTATAAGGAAAAAAATTCACTCAAAGAAGAAACAGAAAACATTTTTACATTGTTAGTACCCTGGTAATGCTCTGCATCACTGCAGTGCTGTAGCATATGGAGGTTGTGTTCCATATTGGCTGAGACTGAATAAGACAGCAGATTTAGTTATCTCTGGGTCACATAAATGTAGCCTTTGCAACCCCAAATCACAATCAGACTAAGGGTTTAAGTCCTGAAAGTCACTGTTAGAATTTAATTTCCCTTTCATATTTACATTCAATTTTATTCACTGTGAACAAAAATTAAAAGTGTGAACGCAAATTGAAGGTGTCTGGTTTGGATTTTTTTAGTTAGCATCCCCAGAAAGACCAGAATTTGGACACTACCCTTGTGCTCTTGGATGTTGTATAAATACAGATCAGATCTAATCTTTGCTTGTCTCTGTGACTTATATAGGAAGTTTTTAAAAACTGTGTAAGCATCTACATATAGACATATGAATCTATAAAATAATTTGCATGGCAGATATGAATATTCCCTTGCCTCTTCCGAAGTTCTGGACTGCTTGCTCTTCTTTGTATTGGACTGTACATACTTCACAGCTTAAATGTTTTTCTGCTAGAAATCTAAGTTGACATTTTTAGGCACATTCTGCAGGGCACTAATTGTGTCCTCATTGACATTAACAGGAGTGTTTAGCTCAGTCCAGAGCGCTGCTGCTGCTGCCTGTGTGCTTAAGAGCAGGATCAGGACTTTGTCTGAGGTCTTTACAAAGGATGTTTTCTCAGATTAACCTCAGTCTGTTCACCCAAAAGTACCCTGCATGCACAGTCTTTTTGTTTCTCTTTAAGCAAATTGTCTGTCATGCTGGGTTGCAGGAAGATGGGAGAAGAATAATTCTGTCTTACAGGCAGCTTCCTTGGCTCAAAGTACCTTTGGCTCTAGGACCCTCTGGTGTGCCATTCCTTAAGACAGTTTATGAACTCATTTTGAGAGAGAAAGTGCTTTTTATGGACAGTGTGCTGGTGATTTGGGAGAGTCAAGTGCTGGGGAGTCACTGGGAGCGGAGCAGAGCAAAGCAAGGACAGCAGGGAGCACAGAAATACAGCAACTCCAGGAAATGGGAGGGAGCAATGAAAGGGAAGGGTAGCTAAGACCTTGGGAATAGAGAGGGACAAAGTTCTTGAATTCCCCAGAAGAATAGAGAAATAAAGGATAGAAATAAGACTTTCCCCTTGTTTCCTCTGATGGTTAATGGTATTTAGGTCAATGATGCTGAATACAAGTGGGGGATAATATTATTTAATATGATACAAGAAAACTTTAGGGAAAAAAGTTACTACCTGAGTTTACTTTACACACCCATGCCCAGTAACAATTCCCAGTTATTAACCTGACTATGATTTTTCTCCCATTCAAAACACACTGAAGAATTTTTGTATCCCCCTTGTCTATATGAATAGGTGTTTAGATTAGTTGTGTCGAAGTTTCTGTACTCGTTCCATTTTTGTTATAGTTTCAGCAGTGGTCATTTATATCTTGTTTAATGTTAGCCCAAGAGGCCAGTTTTCCTTTCTAAAATCACTTGTGGTATTTGGTCATATTTCCTCACCCCCCATCAGGTGTCCCAAAGAGCCTTAGATGTTATATAAGAAAGCAGAACATATTTCTGCTTTTCAAAACTGGAGTACAATGTCAAGAAATAATACCTTCAAAGATTTGCTGTTTGGCGTTTTTTTAAGAGTGTTTTTGCAGTGGCATATAAGTTTAGCATTTTATAGAAAATTGTTTAGAAGTGTAGAAAAGAATAATTCTAAGTTCTCCTTTTGTTCACAGTGTAAGGTGTTCTCTTTTTACTCTTATAATTATTTGATATAATGTATAAATGAGAGATTTTCTTGCTCCCTTTCCTCTAGTATATTGGTCTCTGGGATGGTGGGTTTTGGTTCCCAAGAAATAAGCTTATCCTGCTCCTCTTTTGCAATATTTTTTCAGTAAAAGTTCCTTTCCTCAGGCAGGAGTTATGGGCTGTAAGGATACTTTTCTTCAAGTTTCTCCCACCATAGAGATTGCTTTTCCTATTCTTTGAGTACGTTATATATTTCTCACTTTCAGAATCCATTCCCATTTCATTATTTTTGCCTCTATCTCCTCCTCTTTCATGTGTACTTTATGCATATTTCAGGATGTTTTTCATATGATATGTGAACATGTCTTTATTTATTTCCTGCATCAAAATTTGCAGTGTGGCATATTGATTATTGTTTTGGGTGCTTTCAGTCCCTCTTACAGGGACTTATGTACAGGCAAGTTGAAGTTAATTTTATAAGTAAGATTTATGAAAGAACATATCTGTGGGATTACTGCAATTGATTGTTAGATATTGGACAGATTTTTGTTTTAGTGGGGGTAATTAAATTCAATTCTGTGCCTGACATTGTATGATAACAAATTGTAGGCCCTGTTTGAGAGTCATGACTGAAGCCTGATGTGTGTATTGCTACGCAGCAACTCAGTGTGGAAGATCACAATTGCTCCTTTCACTCTCAAATATTAGAGCCTTTTTCACCCAAAACCATAACAATTTTACTGAAAATTCCCTTTCTGAAACTTTAAACTATACAGTAAAACAGTGCTCTCAAATTAAAACATGACAAAAATGTAGGATCTTGGATTCAGTGTTCAAGTAACGTTTTGTGTATCTAAGGGCCATTTCAGACTGAGTTTAATCCTCTAGCAATCCCTAGGCCAGGGTTTGAAGCATGAGGGATCCTGAGGGATAATCCAGGGCTCAAGTGACTTGCACATGATTGTACATAACAGGTTTGTGTACTGGCAGATTTATTGTGAGATGTGCTACAAAATAAATACAAAACTGATCACTTACTCTCAGTAGCTTTTCTGGGATGCATTTGGAGTTACTTAGTTTGTACTCCTCTCTGGTGAAACCCTTGGGGCTCTATTATCCTCTAGTCAAAGCCCACTACCACTAGGCAGCAGCAGGGCTACATTCACTTGAAATGTGTTCCCAGAGAGCAGTTAATGGCCTTGAACTTCTCTGATTTCAGTACTTCTTGGATTAATCCTTTAAGAGGCAGAGGGGAGAAAACTGGTTGCTTCCTGGAGTAGACGCTGCTACTCTCCACCTTTTTCATTCAAAGGAAGCCTCATTGTACAGCAATTCATAATTTGAATGCCGGTTAAACACTCTGTGTGCACCCCTATCTCTGTGTAGCAGAGAGATGTGCAAGCAATTTCACAAAGCTGAGTGCAGTTTGAACTCACTCTACACTGCGGGGTTCGAACGCGCCAAATCCTCTCAGTTCTTGGCAAGAAACAGAGGGCTGAGTCCCCTGCCTGGGTGTCATTGGAGAAAGACATGCTGTTCTGCCCTTGATTTTAAAGTTCTGCAAACTTCAGCTGAAGTTTTGAGACTCTCAACACAGAATAAAAGCAGAAAAATAACTAGTTGGGATTCAGGATTTGGTTTGGGGTTTTATTTTATATACAAGAGCAGTGAGATCACTTATCATTTGCCATAGAGTTGTTAAGAAACTAGTAAGAACTCAAGGTCTTTTAGGCAAGAGAAGATTGAATGATACCCTTTTCATTTTGGATTACAGTAATTTATGTAGTGTCAGAGCTGACAGCACAGGTTGTCAAACTTACTATCTCAGGTATTTATCACTTTTTATTCAAGATTTTTCTTTGAAATTGAATCATAAGATCTTTGTTCTTACCTGACGGAGATTGTATGGTAGGATTCCAGCTCTGTGCTAATATTTTTGAACTTCTGATTGAGACATTTATGGTTATATTTCCATGAAATATTTTTCCTGTGTTAAATTATATATGCTTATCTATGTTCATTAAATATGAGAAGCTTTCAAGGTGTTTCTCACCATGATGAAAATGCTGGATTAATATTACATTTAAAGACTAGATTTAAAAAAAAAAAAAAAAAAAGAAAAAAATTATCTATTTTGTTTGTTCTCCTTAGTGGTAGGCAACAAAAAATCCTAAATATTTTGCTTTCTTATTCTATTTTTAATATAGGGCATATATATTGATGATGTGTTGTTCCCCTCCCCCCCCTTTTTTTTTTGTGAGCTAAATTACATTGTTATGAAAGTCTTTCTGTTTAGAAAAATAATGGACAAAAATTCAGCATGGTTTTAGTCCTAAGAATTTTCACGTGGAGGGATGAATATTAGCCATGCTAAGAATCTGCTCAGCAAAAATAGAGGTCTGATATAGAGAAACTGAGAACCACGTGCTTGCATCATGCTGTTACTGTGTGTGGTGCAGTTGCTTATTCAGCCCAACATATCGGCATTTTAAATTTGTCCTCAATGCTTATGTTTTGCTTATCTTTCAACTTGATATCAGAATATAAACTTCTATTTGCTGAAACAATCATTATATAAAGAAAATCTTGCTCAAGTAATAGTAACTTTTTTACTCATGTGTGAAAAACTAATCTGCAGCACTCAACAAAGAATGAAACATGCCATGTGTGGATTTTAAGAGAAAATGTGATGAAACCAAATGAAGTTTTCTCTGTATGTTAGTTAATGGTAGTGGACAAAAATACATGGCACTTGATCCTTTGCTTGCAGTCATGATCTGGAAGGGTTTGCAGAGCAGTAGGGAACCAAACCCACGTGAAACTCTGTATTTCATCAGCTGAAGTGTGTTGCAGGAAGTACGACCCACCTGCCTGGGGAACATCTTCCAGTGGTGGAGAAGATGATACCTTTTGCCTTCACTAAGAAAAATGCCACTTTTAGTCTTGAAGTAAAGAGAGTGGCAGTTGCAAGGTCACACAGAAATTTAAAGTGTACTTTTCTGCTTAGACAGTTCAAGACAGCTTATTTCAAATAATATTACTGTACCTTAATTTAATAAACAAGTATTATCATTTGCACATACCATTTCCATTTCCATTATGCCTCCATTAAAAAGAATTCTAGAAGGTATTTTCTCTTTGTCCAACACTGTTATGGCAGCAAGTAAGCACGTTTGAAAACTGTCATCCAGCCCAGTACATTAAGTAATGAAATCAGAAGGCAAGAGACAGAGATTTTGGGTGTTTGTCAACCTCTGACAATTTGAAATCAATAATAATTTGATCATGTTGAACTCTTCTCAAGGTTCATTTCCTAGCTGGTTTTTCCCCTGCCATACTGCTTGAGCCATACTTTCTTTTACTTCTCAGATGAAAAAAAAGAGCTGTGCAGGACAGACCATATTGGTATAATTAACAAAAGATCAGGTATTGAGCAGGATAAATGGAATGAGAAACAAATTATCTTGTTTATGACTTACACTGTCCAAACCCAAATATATTTTACTGGCAGTCTTGCAAAGATTCCTTTCCATTGCTCAGTGGAGCCTGCCTCGTATGAGGTATAAAATTAAATAAGAGATTGCTTCTAGAAGTAGAGGTAGGTCAATAGTACTATTTACTTAATAGATATTGTTTATCAGCTTTTGTGGTACAAAATGCACAAATGCTTTGGGAAATTTGGATAAAACAATGATAGTTATAAAACTCTACAGCTTCAGAGTTAAAATATGAAGTAATACACATAAGGAACCATGTGCTGATTTGTACGTTAAATTGTAATTTTGTTGGCTGTGTTATGGATTTGGGTGTTTGCTCTTTATTGCTAGGGGTGTAAAGACAGTGGCATCCCTTTGAGTGCTTTACATCTCAGGAGTCCTTAATAATGCATGAAATTAAACAAATTCACTACATTTCCACTGTCTGAGAATCAAGTGTCACGCGGGACAGGAGGCACACAGTTGTAGTTACAGTTTTTTAACATTTATGTGAAATCAATTTGCATGTATTTCTGAGAGGAGAAAAAAATAATTAAGAGCATTTTAACTACAAAAAATAGATATTTTGGGGGGTATTTCTAGAGCAACTATTTGTAATTTTTTTCCATTTTTGTGCTCTTCTGTTACTGGAGGAACTGATGCATAGTGACCTCAGCTAAACACAGTAGCACTTCCAAAGGAACTTGCTTAGAGAGTGAGAACAGAAGGATCTGAGGATATGAATTCCTCTGAAAAGCAAAACATATTTTAACATGAAATATATTTAACAAGAAGTAGTCTTGCTGCTTCTGATTGTTTTTAACTGGAAGTTAATCTTTTCTTTGATATTCAAAAGAAGAGCAAGACACATTTCAAATCACAAGTGTTATTGACTAGAAGATAAAGTTTGGTGATTCATGTACTTCATGGCAACATAATATTAAAAATAAGGAAGTTATTAGTTTATTCATTCCTTAATTGTTTTCTTTTTAGTGGTTCAGGCTTTAGTGAAAGCAGAACTGTTGCCTCTTTGTGGAAACTTCCGGTTTGCTCAGCAGTATCTGTGAGTCTTGATGAGAAAGTGAAGTCATCAGTCTTTGGTTTAACCTGAAAAAGAGGACTCAGGATTAAACTTGAACCTCTTGATTAACAGAATTAATTATGGAAATGAGGATGCAGTGAGCCCATAAAGTGAACCTTTGCTCTCTGTGGAAGCAAGTGCACTATATACTTACTTTCTTCGTTGAAATAAAAAATGTTCCCATCTGTTTTGCTGGTGTGAGGACAGCTGCAAAGTTCCCCAAAGAGAGAGCGCAGTTACAGAGGACTGAAATCATGGATCTGCAGGTTCAGTGCCCAGCCTCGCTGCTAATTCTGTGAACCTCTGCAAATCAGTCTGTGGAAAACAGATTTGATAGTACAGCTTGTAAGATTGCAAGGTCACAGACCTGCTGGAAAATTATGGTAATGTATAGAACACAAGTCTACTTTATAAAGAACAGATCTGTAAATCTTGATAGTTGTTCTTTTCATGTGCTCATTTGTTTAGTTACTAGTTGGCAAACACATCCTGTTAGTAGAGGTAATGGAATTAATTTTCTTCTTTCTTCATCATCTGGCAAGAGCCCACTGAGGTTTGTTAAGGCTGAAGGAGCACTGCCTGGTGTTCTATTGTTAAATGAAAGCTTCCAGAAACAGAAAAGGAAAGAAGACAGTTAGCTCTGGCGCTTACCCAGCCAAGTCAAAATTAATCAGTTGTCGTGTGAAAATAATCACATAATATGAGTTATTGTTGTTCAGTGACGTCAGCTTTGCTAGATGGGGCAGCCTTTTCAAAGCCTTGCTTAGGTATCTCTGCTTTACCTTTAGCTCATGTTTCATTAGTCTAGTGAAGGATTTAGTCTGCTGAGTCCTTGTGATGAAATTCTGAGATAAAAATATAAATAGATTAAAAAAGATTGGTTTTATTTTGTTTACACAACTGCCTTTTTCAATGATTACTGATATCTAGGATCCATTTATCAAAAGTATATGTAGTTACCACAGAAAAATTTCAGTGACAATTAACTAAGTCATAGTACCACAATATTTCTGATTACATCATGAATTAAAATGAACAAATGACTATTAATTAGGAAATCTTTCTGTATTTTCCAATTAAACTATTCAACTTTGAGTGTTAAAAGTTTATTGTAATGGGGGATTTATTCTCCTATCCTTTTTGACTTAAGTCTTTCTGCACAGTGGGTATTCTTTTCTTGAATTTCATGCCTTTTTTTTTTCTTTTACTCACATTTGTGCTCTGATTAAAATAATAAAGAGGCAATAGTTACAAGCAAATATAAAAATTTTAAAGCTTGATAACTATTTTAGAAGAAAGAAAAAATAGGTACAATTGTAATATTTTGAAAAATTTGTGTAAAACTTGTCTTTTTTTCTTAGGACTTCACTGCAGTGGCTTTTGTTACTGCATATCTTTTTCACTTTTTGCTTTTAACATGTAAATTATTATTAGAATCTCTGGTCACCTTTGAAAAGCTACTTTTTTTCATCTATTTTTTCCTTTTTATTTATAAGACACACACTAATACCATCTGTTAATAACTATAGTGATAAACTACATCTCCTGCCTTTCCTATAGTGATATGCTTTGAAGATGCTTTCAAGAAGTCATTTCCTGATAAATATTATCACTCTCAGACCAATTTATTATGAAATTTTGATCAAGGTATATCAAAAGAAAGAAAGAAAGATGTTTTAAAAAAGGTATGTCCTATTCAAAATATGTTATTGTATATTCCATTTCAAACTTAGAATTCTTTAAAGCAAAAGTTATCTGTTTAAATTGGGCTCTGAGAGAGGTCATTTCCTCACACAGAAATTACCCTTTTGAATGAAATATGGGCAGGACAATGTTTGTGTTTTCTGGCCCTTCAGGCCTCCTGTACAGCTCCTTTATTGTGTGTGTGTGGTTGGCACAGTGAAATGTTGGCACTCTTCATCCTCTCTTTGCAGTTAGCACAGTACGAGCAGAAAAAATGATCCAGATTTTTGTGCACCGAGCCAAACTCACCTTGGTTGCCCCAGGCTGACTAAAATTATCTTTGTGCAGGTGAGTGTTGTGTAAAGCGAACATGGTAAAAAAGTGCCCATTGTTATCTTGTCTAACCAAAAGAGTCGTCTTAGCCCTGCATGAACTGCAGACATGCTCAGCCCAAAGCTCACCCAACCAAAGCCCAGCCACGTGTTGGCCTCCACCTGGAATTTGTAATGTTCATCATGAAAACAGTCCAGGCAATGGTGCTGCTCCTCTCTCCACGTGTAAATGACCTTCTCTTTTGGGGAGTCCCAGGAGGGCTGAGGTTGGAAGGTCATCCTGATCCAGCCCCAGGTTCCAAAATCTGCTAAGTCTCTGTTAAGATCACGTGGCTTTAAAAACTTCTAACCTGCTCCACAGAATCTGTGTTCTTGCTGAGAACAATGGATGGAAAAACCTTACTGTTTTTGAAAGGCACTTGACACTTTATGAGATCAAGTTTTCAACTGTGTTATTCAGAAATTTATTTTTAAGCAGTCACTTTGAAAGAACTATTTCAGAACAAATATGTCAAGCAAATCGGCTTCTTACTGAGGCCTATTTTGATGTTTCAATCATTCATTGTCACTGTTGAACCTTGATGTGAAGGCCTTTCTTTTATTATTCTTTACAAATAAGCTAAAATAGCATGTTTAAAGTAGTGCAGCTGTGAAGTAATGCAAGTGAATTTAGATTCAATGTTCTGGGAATATCAGAATCGGTAATTGTAAAATACGTTTTAAACTGAGCAGTTGTTGAGTCTCTTCACAAGAAGAAAAGTTCTTGTTTAGACAGAGCTCAGATCCTCAGATGTTCTATTCTGGCACTCAAGTAACAAAAATATAGTGCTGTATTGGCTAAGGATATGGTTCTCTGAAATGGTCATTTCTAATTTCTGTAACACAGAAAAAAATTGTGTTGAATTCCTGTTGCATGATATGGTTGAAAATGAGGTGCAAATAAAAACATGAGGTGATGCCTTGAGTGGACAAAAGGGCTCATTGTTGCCCAAGATTACAGTAATTGTGTTGTTCTCAGCAAAATCTTCTCTAAGACAGCAGCAACACAAACGTTTCTGAAACACCACTCCTCTTTTTTCTTAAAAAAAGAAAAAAAAATTTGGTGATTTTGCCTTCTCTTTGGGGATGAAATTATTTTCTTGACAGTTGGCAAAAGCAGGAGATTCACAAGTCTCAGCAACTGTTTTCCTGGTGGAAAATTGTAAGTGAAATGATTAGAACATCTGGCAAAGCTCTTAAATAAAACAGTACTTTGAAACAGAACTGATTCAGTGTATCCTAGGACATTACATCAGTGACATTAGAACAATTAATATTCAAGACGTGCTTAATTATAATTATACTTCACAGATGTTCTACAGGAAAAAGTAGAATATTGTGCTTTCAGGTTGAGCTCTCATGCAGGCAGACTAATGCAGTGGCACTTTACTTTCTCCCTATAAAAAATATTAACAAGATTGACTGTTAAGCCAAAATTATGTGTGAGAATCTCAGCAATAGCATGTGCCCAGCATTGGAGATTATGGAAGCAGTGAATACACTATTTTATCAACTGTTAGACAGGAAAATTCTGCACATGGTGGCACATTTCTGACAAATAATTTGTGCTTTAAGCTTGTTTAATATAGGGATAATGGTAAAGAAACTCTCTGGCTGAGGCATATTCTGCTTCTTTTAGCATGAGTCTGTGCACTGTTTTATGTGATCTTCGCTACCATTCTCTTCATATCAACTAAAATCAGGAATGCTCCTGCTTCAATGGGTAAATGACTCCCCAGTAATGTAGTCAGCGAAAAAAAAATTGGCATATTAGCAGCCTATTAAAAATTAACAGTATTTAATGGTGCCTAGGAGGTAAACCAAGGTTGAACAGGAAACCCTGGGGACATTTTCTAGCCTTCAGTGCTTGAATTAGCAATTTTAGCACCATTTTTAGCTGTGAAAGAATTCGGTTTGTACTAGGTGCATATGAGCTAGGTACAATTTAGCTAAGAATGTGGGATATATGTCATTTAAGACAGCTATGAGAAGTCACTCCAATTTACTGTTGAAAATGAGCCAGATCAAAACATGTGTAGGTACCTATATTATTGAAGGCAAAGATGTTATGCTTTGATATCTTCTGTTCTCAAGAAGTTATATTTTGCAAAACAACAAATTCGCAATTAACAGAGTATCAAGCAATATCCATTATCAGTTTCTCCTTCCAAGAAAAAGTCAATGTCAGTATTTTTTGTTACTAGCTGAGGTCAAAAGTACAGCTACCACTCCAGATGAAAAAACAACTTCATGAGGTCACTTGGGAATGCTGTAAGTGAGTTCAAATGCAACCTTAACTCATCTGAAAACAAAAAGTGCTTTTACAGGAGATCTGTGTTTGAGATTTGATTAAGAAAAAGAAAATCATTTACTCTGATTCCATCAAGATAAAATCTTCTAAGGATGAGCTGCTGTTAACACATTACTAGCCCTGCTCCACTCCTGTTTAGTCACCTGTTAATCAGGAAAAAATTGTTACAATAATTCATGCTTCTTGGGAAAAATTTATGGCTCTAGACATTTAAAATCAAATATGAAATATATTTATGAGTTCCAAGAAATGAAGATAAATTATTAAAAACTCCTGCTTCCAGACAACTTGAAAATGTGTCCAGTACTACTAATTAAAATTACTCAGTTGAGCATCTGAATTTAATTAACTGAATTGAGGTTGTGATGGATGTAATGTTTGTTATTTTGTCTGATTTTTTTATCTAATAAAATTTCACATTTACTTTCTCAAACTGTGAGAAAAATAAATGTTCCGTATATTTGTTTAATTAGATATCTCTAAAAACACTTTAAACATACAGGGTGGGTTGTTCATAAAACTGAAGTGTTCACTGCATTCAGTATCTTAAATAAATCCTTTAGGTTTTAAAAGCTAAAGAATTGGGATGGTGGTGTTTCTGTAGATCCATATGCTCTTTGCTTTCAATCCCCAAGTCTCAGGGGTGTACAGTGTAACATATCTGCTTGCAATGCTGTTTAAGTGGTAGCTATTTTCACGTAGTTGGAGATTTGTGCTGCATTTGGCTTGGTATTGAAATAAAGCAGTATTTACATCTGTACCCAAAGAGTGATTTCTCGATAAATTCTTTCTTTCTTCTTTTTTTTTTTTTTTTTTTTTTACCTACTAAACCTGCAAGATTTATTGAACACCTTCATGTAATACATCTCTGTTTGAATGAGGGGAAAGAGGCAGAGAGAATGGAAAAAAGTATCTCCTCCTTTAACTTTTATTTCTCTTACCTAGCAGTTGCTAAACTATTTTTTATGTAGGAAATGTTGTATCACGTTGTTTAGTTTTGCTGACTAGTATATAGAAAGGCACTAAAAGCAGCAGGAGCTTCCACATTTACCTCTTCTCATGCAGACAGCCTTTTGGTACTTCTCTTTGAATGAAACAGCATGAATTAGGGTTTTGTGGTGTTTGGTATGTGTTTCAGATGTCTCTTGCTTCTTTCTCTCATGACTTTTAAGGTCAGAGAACAAAACTAGTCATTTTCAAAATTGCTAGTTTTTGAGGAGATGAACTGTTATTAGCCTTGTGGTTTTCCTTAAGCTATAGAGTGGTTTTCAGTCTCATCAAGCAGATCTCTTTGGGTTACTGCTCACTGCATCCTGGGACTCGATTTTATACATAAATCCTGAAAACGTCTTTCTGGGGAGTGGGTGTACAAGGAGGCGTCAGAGCTCCTATTTCATGTGCTGCTGCCATCAAGTTGTGACATGTAAGACAATACTGTCCTGGACAGTAAGCTCAGCCTAAGCCTGTGGTTGAGCACTTGGCAGAGGATTTTAGTATGAAGTATCTTAAATTTGATCCAAGAGCTCATCTGGCCTGCTCTTAAGTGATAACAGGAATCAAGGTTAGTGACTTTTCCTGTGCTCATGAACCCTTCAGGTGAAGTCAGGGCAGAAACTTTCAAGACTTATGGATTTTCATATGTGTTTTTTTAATACTTATTTCAATAGTATTTCAATAAAAAGTCTTATTGGCAAAACAAGGAAATAAGACACCAGACATGCCAAAATTCACACGTGGATTCTTTGTCAGCCACGTGTGCTTGTTGACAACTTGTAAAACACAGTAGAAAAATGGTACTATTTATTCTGAAGTTGTCTCCAAATATAAAAGTGGTATAATTGGAGTTGAAAATAAAGGGGAAATATGCTCTGTGTTGTGTTCTGTTGTGAGGCCATTGTGACTAGAGACGTTTTAGCTCAAGGTTTCTATTATGCTTATTAGAAGTAATTTTCTTACTTTGCAAGGTTGTGGCCTGGATCCTTGAGACGCTGTTGCATAAAATTCTACACCTCCCCTTCTTGGGCTATATGACAGGGACAGTAATTAGCACTAAACACCAAGGCAATTTATTTTCATAAAATTAATAATAATGAAGATAATTTCATTTTTGAAAGCAGCTCTGTGCAAAGCCATCTCAGATCACTGCTTGGAGATCTTGATTATACAGTGAAAAGGAGCTATTCACAGGAGGGAGTATTAGCATAGCCACATTCCACTAAAAGCACTCTTAGTCTTGCCAAGTTTCTATGCATAAAATCATATGCATGCTGTGTTGATGTTATTAGCTTCCATCATTCAAGCTGCTGCAGTCCCCTCTGTATAAATCTATACTGAAGAAACTTTATATGCCAAGGAATATGATCCCTAACCACTTTAAAGTGTGATGCATTTAAAAGAATGCAAAACAAAGTATGTTAAAATCCAGAAAAGAAGACTGGGCGAATGACTATTTAAATTATTTCTGTTTCCTATCTTTGAAAATTGAATTGACTGGAAGTAGAAAGGAACTTCTAACTGGTTTTATTATATTAACTCTTAGTTCAGTTGCTTGTCTTTAAGTTCTATGGTTCCATAATCAAAATCCTGAAGTGAGTTAAAGAAAGCAGCTTGAAACATTATGGAATAAATGTATAAATTTTAACCTGATTTGAAAAATGCAGCTCTTGTTTTCTTTCAAAGCAAAGTATTATGTGGCTCATAATGCCATTGCAACATGTAAGAATAAATCACTCTCCTAAATTGGTGGGCTGACAGACCTTTTACTTCATGAATTTGTGGTGCCTGAATGCCTTCCTGAACAAAACATATTTGTTCAGACATATTTTGTGAGTCTACTTCACAGGCTGAGCTCTGAAACAATCATCTCATAGACAAGTAAGGAAGAAGCTTTGGTCCCCACCATTCATCATTCCTGTGCAGCTCAACTGTATCCACACCCTCACAGTCCTTATGTCATTCACGTTAAAAGTTCAAAACTGATTTTTTTGAAATGAAACTAAGGGAGTTAGGTAGGGAAAACCAGCTGCTCACTGAACCCAAAAGTCTTGGGTTTGAGGGTTGTTTTCCTCACATACAGTTACAATATGACGTGTTAAGCCAGTTTTCAAACTTCATCATTTTTGGCCTTGCTGTCTTGGTTCTCAGCCATTTGGGTTTCATTGCTCTGTGTTATTTTAGGCTATGTCTCTTTTTCATCCTTCTTCTGTTACATCTGCCTAAGTTTTGAATCCCGTTTTGGTGGAGATGCAGCAGGTCAAGGGAGAGAAAATCAAGATTAAGTTACTGGGAATTTTTTAGGTTTTCTTTTTGTTTGTTTAAGCATAGGGGAAGCTATTCATCCAAAACCCTTCCAAAGGAAACCAAGATTGAAAAAAAAAAAAAAAATATATATATATATATAAATAAAAAAACAGGTTTAGAGTTAGGAAGACTATTTGTTCCTGTTAAAGGTACTCTGATGCACCCTGCAACTTGAGACTTAGCATGTTGGGAAGGACATGTCTGAGAGTGAACCAACCCAATGAATGTGGAAGTGGTTTATACATAAGGGTTTATTTCAGTTGTCACAAAGGCTGAGGAAATGTCAATGCTAAATGTACTGGGAAAAACACTGAGTGGGATGGGCTACAAGGATTTCAGAGCACAGTGTCCTGGTTGAGGCTGTTCACATTGAATTTTGTCCAATTTGGAGGTTTGGGAATAATGTTTAAAAACACTGAAACAAATACTAATGCTCTTTTCCTCCTGGGTTTTGGCTTACAACCTGAGAACTGGGCACTGACTTTCAATTTGAAGTAAATTAAACCAGTGACTTTAATGTTCTCTGTGCTATAAATGCAAGTGCTCCAAAATTAAAATATTCTTAAGTATTTTAGATTAGATATACTAATTAAAAAGAAAATTTATTTTTTCTGACTCTCGTCTTCTTAGAAAATGAAGATAACACTAATATTGCCTCATCAGGATATGGCAATTCCTGTTGGTTGGGTGTTGGGCTGCAATAGCCAAAAGATGTAAAGAACTGATGAAATGAATTATTTCATATTCAAAAAAAATGAGTTTAACAGGGTGCAATGAATACATGTAAATATCATCAATGGTATTTACATATTGATGAAAATTATAGGTCAAGTTGAAAGGTAAAATATTTGAGTGCTTGTTCAAAGACTGTTGTTGATCCTGAAGTTTTAATGAATAAAGGCATAGGCTATTTCCAAAATTTAGATGACTTATTTTACTGCTTTTTTTTATTCAGCCTTTTCCATTCTTTTAATAATTTTTAAAATCTTTTTCCTTTCCTCTGCAGAATTGCATGATGTCATTGGAATTTTAGGAGCGATATGTGGAAGCCTTGAGCAACTCCAGACTCTCAGGGATGCAGGTGAGATGGGATACACTGCCCTGATCCTGACAAAGGTGGGTGGTGGGATGATGGGAGCTGCAGGCAAAAAAGGAACGTATCCAGCTAAACACATTAGCAGAAGACTGTTTTGTTCCCATTGCTCACGTTTTATTCATGCATCCAGAAAAGTTAATGGTCAGGATATGTAGCTGCACATTTGACATGTTTCACATGTTTATTATAAATTTAATGTGACTAAACTTTGTTCTATGCTATTTGAGGATGTCTCCAGTACGTGATTCATTTTGATTACTTGGTACAAAAGTTTCCTGTAATATAACCCCTATTTTTCATTATCCCAGATACTCATTTATACAAATTTCTTGTATCATGAATTTTGTACAGATTCCTGACAAGGTCCCCTATGTCACTAAGCTTGTTAAGGTCTATGCTGTTCCATTGTGGTACATCTAAAATCAATTTCAGTCACATTTGACCATTGTGCAGATGGAACATTATTCATGCATTAGACTTTCTAAGTGGGGTAGAACAGAACCTTACATTTATTCCTTACAATTATATCTGCATTTCTGTATTATATATGGTTCAGTAACCTTTTGTAGAAGACCAGGAGATGCCTCTGGAGGCAACACAATGTGCATTAGAACTGATTTATACTGTAACATCTGTCAACTTTTCCCCAGGACCCAGTTGTGCCAGGATACACATGTCATCTTTTCTAATGACTTATCAAAAGACAGAGGCTGACTGGAAAGAGGTCTGTCACAGCAATGAGTCTGATACTACTTACAGCCATTTTCCCAAGGAATAGCGTTCAATGTGCATTTATTGGCTCAGGCATTTGTAGCTTGCATTTTGCCCATAGGGTTAACATTTTTATTAATGAACTTCTGAAAACGAGGCATAGAAATGCTGTTGGAAAACATGTGAAGTACACATGTAATGAATTTTGAAAATATTCCAGAGAACTTCACTTTCCTGTCCTATGAAGTTTGTTGAAATTCAAAAAATATTCTAAACCCAACATTTATCTCTTCTCTTCCACTAGCAAACAGAAAAGAGGTCATAGGAGGGTTTATAACAGCCATGGTATTTTACAACACTTTAGAACATAGACTTGGAAATTGATCTCTTGAATTTCATGTAAATGTTTTGCCTACGTGGATATTGTATCTGTCACTTTGTAGAGCCATGACTTAGTGGGCCAGGTGAGTGACAGCCGGACACTTGGGGCAGTTCCGAATGGTGTGTAAATGAGCAGGAATTTTCCCTTTTCTTCCAAAAGATGTTGAAATTATAATTTAACATAAACTAGAGAAGTCTTATTTCATTCTGTCTAAAAATATTTTTACTCCTATCTGTAAGTAAAATTGCAAACTATAAAATGACATTTTATTATGATTGGGAATATAAATTATTTTGTTTAATATTACTTAGACCAAATAATACATTTCTAAGGCTACCCATAATACATGCATACACACAAAAGTAAAAGGTAAAATGAAACCATAACTTGAGTATGACTTTGGTTGTCTTCACAGGTTTTAATTCTGCACCATGTTTTATGTCTTTTTGTGATAGCTAGCTTTACTGCTTTTGTATTGATTCAGTTTAACAGATTGGCTTATAGGTCAGAATGATTTAAGAGGTTATATTTTTTTAATTTTTCTAATTCTTGTGTGTGAAAATACACTGTGTAATTTGTAGGACATATATTTATGAGCTAATGACACAAAGCTCTGTTTTAAAGATTGAACATAATGTTGTATATAACGGTTCTGTGTTTATAACAGAATTTGAGGTGAAACTACTGTTCCACCTGAGTTACAGTGGCTGTTCTGGGGATAGCTCATCTCAGTGCCTTCTGGCAGCTGACTGTGTTCTAAATAATCTAATATTCATCAGTTCATGGGAAGAAATCTGATCTAAAGAGCTAATTAGCTTAATTAGTGGAGTTATCTAGAATGCTAGGCCAGGCTTCAATCTCTTGTAAAGCAGAGCAAATGAAAAAGAAAAAAAACGCATTTCCCTTGCAATAGAAACCATCCAGAGCTTGGCATACCCCCCTGGAATATGGCAGGAGTGATGGGAACTTGGATAAACCTTTTTCTCAGGAATTCTGTTTGCTCTGTGCAATTCTGCACTGTGTTCCTTAAAATCCACTGTGGTATCAGTTAATCAACAGCACTGCAATGAGGTTTATCAGTTTATCCACAGCCCCACAGTCTCTGTGACAGAGTTTCCAAAAACACGTGCTAAGAAACTTTTTAATCAAAAAACATACTTTATCAGGTCAACCATGTTTCTTCATGTCCATACTTGAATACTTATTCATTTTGGAAAGTGTTAGAACATAAGGGCATGACAAGATCTCTTATTTAATCAAAATGAAACCTATTTATGGAATCATGGAATCATTTAGATACGAAAGGACCTCCAAGATTGAGTACAGCCTCTGACCAAACACCATGCACTGTGCCTGTCAACTAAACCACTGCACAAGGTGCCACATCCAGTCATTAAATTGTTTTGTAATAAAAAACAAATAGGAAAATTCACATTTTTTTCTTTCTTTTCTTTATAATCACTTGCATTTTTCCAACAGCTAACCTGTGCAATCTAGTGATAGATCATTCAGTGGAAACCAGTTTGCGACTTTGAGCCAGAGAATCACAGATTGCTCAATATCTAGCTCAAAGTCTGTGGAAAGTGAATCTATTGATGGGTTTATTTAAATCTCTTTATTATTGCCATTTCTACAATCATCTTTGTGTTGCAATGAACAAAAAAATAACATTTAAAAAAAAATCAACACTGTGGTTTTCCCTTTTGAGATGTCCTCAATTTGAATAAATAATGAGCCACATTACCCTCCGAAGGTCAATGGGATCAGAATGTTGTATGAAGCTGCATCAACCAACACTGACTTACCATTAAGTTTCTGTTCCAGCTGTATTATGTATAAATCTTCAGACTAAAGCTATGGGTATAATTGCTTTTATTGTTTTGGTCAAGGGAGAGGATTTTTGTCTGTAAACATTCCAAAAAACTTGTATGTGGCTGCCAAGCCAAGTGTTCTGTCTGGCATTTGTGAGTTAATGAAAGAGCTGCTTTAGCTTTAGAGATGGATTTCAAAATACAGAATCTAGAGAAGTATATTGCAAATGTAATGTTACCCAAGCCTCTCTTAATGAGAATTTACATAAAGGATGACCCAGTGGAATTGCAGCAGTGTCTAGTGTTGCTTTTTAGGAGAATGGAATCCTGTTTCAAGCCTAGAGCAACTTGAAAGTAGGGATTTGAAGTTTTTGGTCTCAGAGGACAAAGTAAGTGCTTTTCGCTTTCTCAACCCATTCACTGTTGACTAAAGTAGCCTTCTGTAGGTAGCTACTAATAAAGATTGAGATTATTAGAATATGCCTAATATTCCAGAAAAATCACAGTGGCAATTTCATTGTTCTTTTCAGTCAATGAAGAAATAAATAATCACAAGATTAATGCATTTTTAAAGGACAATGGTGTCCATAGAAGTAGTAAAGCAGTATGAAAAAGTGCTTATGCTCAAAACTTTTGGTATTCCTAGGTGATGACTCATTCAAATACTACTGTAAATTTATTTCTGGGAATTTCCTGCTCCTGACATTGGCCATGTTTAATTTGCCATATATATGGTCAGATGTATAAGCAGACTGCAAGATACAGTGGAGTGAGAGAACAAGGGCCCAGAGTTCTCCCATCTGTCCACAGTTCCCAGATGAAGAACTGTATGACCACAGAGTCATTAAGTGGAGAGAGAGATGAACATCTGGAGAATGGTGGTGATATGAGAGGAATTGTGTTCTGCAAGTCCAGCACCTTATTGTTGGCTGTGCACAGGATCGGCAGTTTCTTTTAACTCCATAGTTAAATGCTTGAAGTTTGATGGACAACTCTGGGTTTAATAGTGTTTAACTATTATTCCAACTTATTGCCAGCTTATGAAACAGTTGTTTTCTATATACTTTGGTAGAAAAAATAAAAATGAAGGCTGGTATAAAATATAAAGCAGATACTGTCTGCAATCTTTTTTGACATCTTTAAGTTTCCATCTGTGTGTTTATATAATGTAAAACATGAAATGGAGATATATGTGTACTAAAAATATTCCAAAAAATCATTGACAAACTCATCTGGGACATATATATTATATATAGGGGGGTGTGTGTATATACATATATATTCACACACCAGAGTTCCTGGAGTGGAAATACTTGCTAGGTTAGGAGCTTTCAGTGGTGTTAATGGCAGTGGTCCTGAAATACATCACCATCACTGATGCTGAGAAAATTATCCCCAGGCACGGTGAGGGTCACTGTTTGATATTGATACATTTAATTTATACTTTCTTGGATCACTTTTATTTCAGTCTGAAAGTATAAGCAAAATTTAGGTTAGTTTTTCTAGCACCATGAACTGTTTAGAGGTAGATTTATGAAAATGGCAGGCTTTTTAAAATACAAAACATGGTCAAAAGATATTTGTTACTTCAGAAAGCTCTGCAAGTTGTAAGTAATTGCCCACTACTCATCTGAAATAGGTTTATAGGAAAATGTACAGCCTTCCCCTTATATAAATGAAAAAAAACTGAGATAGAAATGAAGTGATTTCCACAGGGCCATAAACTGCGATTGGAATCAAAATTATTACTGAGTAGTTTGCAATTCCTGCCCAATATCTGGGCTATAACAAAGCCTGCAGAGTCTCCCATGCCTGTCTGTCACTCCTGGAATTACTGGCCCTGGGAGCTATTTCTCTGTGGATGGCGATCATAGTTTACAGCTGAGCTTATTCAGAAACAAGTTTTGTGGACGCATTCCCTTTTTTTAATCTGTCCAACATTTCACTTCTAGATATAAATTGTGATTGAACGATTGAGTTCAGATTGTTTCTAGTGAAAAGGCCACTTCTATAAATTGTACCATGAAATATTACCATTTCTGTTGGCAAATATCAAGTGTTTTCTGGTACTTGGGGAAAAAACCCCTCTTCATTTCAATGAATATTACTGCTTCATGCAATTGCAAGCTGTAATACTTTTTATTTAGCTGACTTGTAAAGGTTGCGGAGAGGATCAGACTTTCATTTCTTTCTGCTTCTGGTAAAGTTAAAAGTGGTACTTTCACCAAGGTTAAAGGAAAAAGGTTTTGATCCACCTAAATCAGTGGTCTACACCTGAAAACTTTCAGTTCACAGGAGTTCTGCTGCCAGCTGGAATGTTAAAATCCTGAGGTCCATTGATTGCAGTGACCCATCTAATCACCCCTTTCTGAGATGATTAAGACATGCAAATAGTATCTGGCCCTTGTGTCTTCAAGGTTTTCACACAGAGCCACTGAAAAGAGATCAAACAAACTGTTTTGAAAATATAGGAGATGATTCCGTGGCTATTTCCTTTGAGCCATGCAAAAATTCAACAGCTTGTGCACCTTAATTATTGCTATATTTGATAAATGTAGACCTTAAACAACACATTTTGTGAGGAACTTTTAGCACAACTAGACTCACTAGAGCTTGCCTCTGGCAGGAGAAGGTTTATAGCTCCTTCTCAGCATATTTGAAAGAAGATTATTACTGCTGACGCATTGCAAAAAGGTAACATTTGTGTGCATCAGTGACTAAATTGCTTTCTATTGTACCACATCCCATAAAATGACAAACCTCATCAATAAAAAAACGCAATAAAGAAGGTACTTTGGGATTTGTCTAGCTGTGAGGAACTAGAGGTACTTAATAATGTTGAATAGCTACATCCAGTGTGGCAGGTAGGACGAGTTCTGCTTCTTGTTGAAAAATTACCAACGGTGCATGATTTTTGCAAAGCTTTTCTTGTTTTCTAATTTTCCAGGTAAAGGAAGAAGTCACTCATGACACCATTAAAAAAAAAAAATAGAAAGAAAAAATCTATCTATTGAGAAGCAAGCAAATACCAGATAAATACCAAGGACACCAGCTTTTTTATTCTTTTTTTTTTTTTTTTTTCCTACAGTTAACATTGGAAGAATAAATCTTGCCGCAGCTGTAATTTTGGGAGGGTGGGGGGAACTATTACAAGCAGAGGGTTAAGTAGTATCCATAAGAGATGGAAAGAAGGGAGTAGTCCCAGGTGAAGGCTGGGTGTTGCCAGATGACCCTGTAGGGTAAGGCATTTGCCAGAGCAGTGTATTGAAGGGTTCAATATGACTCTGAAGTAGCACATCTGGTTCACTGGTAGTTGAACTGCCTTGTTGATCTTTTTAAAAGAAAACAACTTTATTTTATTTAATTTTTTCAATTTCTATGAAAACCATGCTGTTTTTTACCTCCAGCTGTGATGAAACAGTACATGTAGTTCAGCCTGAGGTAAGTTTCAAGAAGGGCACATAACAAGGTGTGTTTCTGTGAGCTGTGACTTGCCTGCTGTCTTCCTTCTAGCAAATCCAGGGAGCACAAATGCAATTTTCTAAGCACACCTACCAACAGTGTGCACCAATACTTAATTTTAAAGGAGTAAAACAAATTACAGAATTCATAAAATGAAATATATACATATATATAAAAAATTCTGGCGGTCAGTTTCATTTAAAGATCCCGTATAGACCTAAAGTCTCATTCTTAAATGTTATTAGTCATAGCCTTTTCAGCATTGCTAGGAATAATCCCGTTTATTAAAGTTTCTGTTCTTATCCCTTAAAAGATATGACCACCAGAAATCAAGCATTCTTAATGTTACATTTTTGCCTACAACAATGAGGTTAATTTCTTAATTATAGAAACTATTTCTCCGAATTACACCAACTGCTTACACAATTTGGCTTTCACAGTAGTGTCATATCTGCTGGAGGAAAATTGCAGGTGTTTGGGAGTGGTTTTCTTTCTCTACTCTTGACATAGAATGATATAAAGAGTCAGAGAATTAATGACAAAACAGAGCATTATGTTTTCTAACAGATGTTTTTATATTTAGTGATTGACTACATGACATGAACTGCTTTTGAACACATATCTAATAGGTCAAGAAGACCTCACCTTGGAGTGGATAGGCTTCAAGGTACGTTGTCTGTACCTCCAATCTTTGTTAAAGAAAAATTAATCTTTTCTTCCAAAATTTTACCAAGGATTGTTGTCTATACCACAGCAGAATTGTGATGAAAAGTAGAAAGGCAAAAAAAAAGGAAACTGGGGAACTGAGCAAGATTGAAAACCAGTAGGAGTTTTGCAGATATTTAACTTTTCTGTTGGGCTCTGGAAGGGATCTATCCCTGTGCATTTTATATTAGCTCTTTGTAATATCATGGCCTCAATTAATCAGTGAACAGCTAGAAAAGCCTTGAAGACATAGTTGTTTCTTCAGATGGAGCTGCACTTGTGCATACTCTGTCTGTCCATCACTTTTGGGTTATATTCTCCTCCTTTCTGGCAGGTCTCTTTGAAACAAGCAGGATCACACTACTGCTATTTCCAGCTCTTCTCTTCTCTGATGTGGGTGCGTTTGAAGTTCATATTTTAACAGTGAGTGGGTTACAAATTGACCCACACTTTCACTGAACTGCACAAAACCCTGTTAATATTACATTGTTATGGAGCAGATATGAAAGCTGCCAGTGGAATTAAAATCTACAACATTCAATGATTTTGAGTGTTGATTAATTCTGTTTATCTGATAATGCCTCTGAATTTCAGAGAGAATAATTTCTTCATTTAAACTTGTCTGAAATACCAAGTCTTTATGAATAACAGATAATTAACAGGAAGAGTCAGCAAGCCATTCATTGTGTTCTTGCTAGTTGAAAGCTCAGCTGCATCAATTGCTGTTTTACCACACTTTTACAAATATTAAAAGCTCTATTTTATCTTCCAAACCACATTTTTTCTGATTACATTTTTTTTTTTTTTTTTTTTATATTATCAAATCCTCTGCTACTTTTGTGGTGATTATTACCAGTAGGCTTTCTTTTGTGTGTAAGACAACTCAAATATGTGACTTTTTAGGTGGCAGAAAATGCTTTCCTGGCTACCACATGTTGCTTTGAATTAACTTCGAGTTTTAAAATCAAGAACTTGAGGAAGGCTGCCCTTACATAAACTAATCACTGGTGAAACTACCATTGATTAGCTGTTGAGCTTTCATTGATTGCACATTTACAGTTCCACAGGAAGATTTCAAACTTTATTTGTGTAGTATTTCTGAACCAAAAAAGAGCATTTGTGTATTGTATGCATTGTGGCATGATTGTCAGATGTAAATCAGGAAGCGGGAGGAAATTTTCTTCCTTTGAAATGCCAAGAATTTTTATAGACTTTGTTCCAGATTTGCTAAAATAAGTTTGTTACCCCATTCTCTTAAAATGGATGCATTCAACACAGGTCCTGGCTGGGTGGTGTTGTCCCCTGCCATCTGGAAGGCAGGTAGGATGAGGTGCAAATACGTGCAGAGGACTATTTGAAGATGTGTCCTTTTCAGGTGAAGTTGCAAAATCACAGAATCATCAAGGTTGGAAGAGACCTTCACGATCATCCAGTCCAACTATCAACCCAGCACCAGCAATATCACCCTAAAGCATATCCCCCAGAGTCACACCCAGGTACCTCCTCTCCACTCCCTCCTACGAGAAGCGGTTTTCCAGAATCTCTTGCTGTCCATAGCGATTTCTTCCATGGATGTCACCTTACCTTTATGGAAACATTACCACTGCAGAACTGTAGCACTTCTGTGTTGAGAAAAGCAAGCAGATGACCTTTCATACCATTATTTCTGCAATTATCTAATCAAGGGTAAGCTAAGGAGTCCCCTTTCACTCATACCTTCCACATCTGCAGTACAGCTGTTTTTATCTGCAATTTAGAATCCTGGACATTATTTTCCTTGGATCTCTGTTTCACTAAATTATTTTGTAGCCTCCCAGCTATACCCTTGGCTGTTTGTGAACTCATGCTCCAATAGAAGGCCAAGGCTTTTCTTTCAGAGGAGTAAAAAAGGTTGTCACTAACAAATGCCAGATTCATACTGGCTGCTGACATATGCCAATGGGGAATGGGGTCTCGTATCTCACCTTGGACTTGCAAAACTGATCTTAGTTTCTGCCACTTCATTTCCATTACAGAAATTCTGCTGGCTTTTTGAGAAGGAGATTATTCCTGTCCTTTGACTTGTGGGAGTGAGCAGTGCTCGCCAGGATGCCTCTAGCTTGGAATTAGATGTTATAGATAGACTGTCTCATTACTGCACTTTCCTAAGGGGACTCAAATATTTTAAGCTTTGTTCTGTTGTAGACAGTGTTCTGTTCTGATCCTGTTCTGCTCTGACAAGTGAGCCTTAAAGCTGCCATAGCTGTGCTGACTGCTTGAATTCCAGCCCTTCACTTCTGCAGGCTGCAGTGCTTTCTTCTTCAGTATTAGTTGTGTCAGATGCTTCCTGGCTTAGAGTGAACTACAGACTGGCCAGAGAATATCAGCTGAGCCAGGCTCTAAGTGTGAGAGCAGCCTCCTGAGAAACACAGGGCACCCCTCACCCCTTCTCCAAATCCACACGTTCTTTTCTTGTTGTGTCCTGTTATCCTTGTTCTGGTAACATCTTTCACTGAAGTTCCACCAATGAAGTCTCCTGTACCACCATCTACAAATGTCACAGTACATTTTTTTTTTTTTTCATTTACTTTCCCTTTCTGATTTTGCTTTTCAGAAGGGGCCTGTTCTCACAGAGTGCAGTAGCAGAGAAGCTGCAGCTGAACTCATGCATGTTCTGAAATGTACTGGAAGGGTTGTTTGGCAATTTGGATGTACAGGATGTACTGTGTATGTATTTCTGAAGTAAATGTATGGCCCTACTATCTGTGGGGGTTGTATTCCATTCTACCTTACTTTGGATATGATTTTTTGTTTTTCTATTGGGTGGGGACATGTAACCAGCTGTCAGAATAGCAGATGACTTATTTAACAAATGAAAAATCTATGTAATTAACAGTATTGTCACATGCTGTCACGTTTAGGTTATTTTGAGATTTCAGGCAGATTATGTTTAGTGATGTTATTGGTAGAAACACAAATTCATTGGACTGTTATGGGATGGATTGATAAACAGTGACAAAATGGGGCAACGCAGGTAGATTAGTCCAGGGAATAGTGCGACACACAGGAGTGAGAAGGTACAGCTACAGTTTGTTTATTTCATGCTACAGAAAGCGAGATAAACAATGAAG
Source organism: Acropternis orthonyx (assembly GCA_035583155.1). Classification (NCBI taxonomy): domain Eukaryota; kingdom Metazoa; phylum Chordata; class Aves; order Passeriformes; family Rhinocryptidae; genus Acropternis; species Acropternis orthonyx. The sequence continues at coordinate 4,182,032 of JAWWEU010000138.1, read as the reverse complement.
TTACAAGAAAACAAACAGAGGTGCTGGTTTGCAGAAGCTAAATAAATAATGAACAGCTCCCAGCTGGGTGGATTTTATTATCGAAAGAACAGATCTAATATTATTGGGTTGACTTAAAACCCTTTGTTTTATAATTTATGATAGAACTTTATAGTTAACACTTGTATAAGGAAAAGAGTGGCAGAGATTTATGACTTCCAAACCCACTTAATGTATTTTGGCAAATAGTGTGGAGCAACTATCATTTCAAATAATGAAGATGCTTAAATAAGGTAATAGATTATTCCTGTTATCATGCAAATGCCTATATTTTGCCCAGTATAGTTGACATGAAATGACAATTTTATCATAATCTTCTTCACAAAATTTTACTGCTGTAATTTGTAACATGGTTATAAACTTGTGACTGGGATAGAAAATAGATGCTGGAAGAAACTTTTAAAATCAAAGAGAATAGAAGCAAGCCTGTTTTCATATATATAATTATTATCATATTTTATAACCTTTCTTTATTTGAGCAGATTGGCTTTGGCAGGTTGTTAATTTTGCTTTTCAAGTATGCAATCTAATGTAAAAACAATGTTTTTATTGAGGTTGTTATAATCTGAATCTGTTACCTGGGGCCGGTGGCTCACATCTTTTCTTCTCTAAGTACTTCCAGTCCAGAGATGACTTGCTAAATAGCATGAGAGATTTCTAAATAGAGTCATGATTTTATTATTAAAATATATGTGGGAGAAAGCTTAAAATTGAGAGATTATACCTTGCCATATGCACTTATAGAAGAGAACATTAATTATCTCTCATAAACTCTCTTTGATTTCTGAAATCTAACAACTTTAAAGCAAAAAGTCTGACATAAGCAGTGGTTGCTGCAGTATTTAATTGTTAGTTTCATAAAGTGTGTGGGAGGTAAAGGAAAAGTTGGGCAAAAATACGTAGAAAGGACATTGTCTTGAATAACTCAATCTTTTGTTTCGCTTCTTTCAAAGTATATTTATAGTGCAGCCTGCAGTCTGTAACAACAAATGGATGAGACAGCATTTGGAATTAATTCTATACTTCATGTATGTGAAGGAAAAGATTTATGCTTAGAAATGAAATAATTACTGTTAGATTCTGAATCATGAATGCTTAACCAAGTAACCTGCTTGTATGCAATGATGCTGAAGTACTTAACATACATATTCTTAGTTCTCTCAGTCTACAGAGTTCTTTAGCATTCCACAGTAGTTAGTGAAGCCAGTTTCAAAGTGATGCCTATTAAAAATAAATGTTAATGTTTCAGGAAAGTGTAGATGTTTAAAGGTGATTCATGGTTTCTTTCTTTAAAAAAATGAGAATTGTGTACTTCAGGACAAGTTCAGGAAGTATGAAAGCACTTTACAAAGGAAAAAGATTGAGTTTAGTGTAAAATATTAAAGCTTTATACTGACAGATCTGTTTTTATTTAAATTTTTATTGAATTTTTTCTTTGAAGTAACAACAAGAGACACATACTGTTGGCAGATAAACGATGCTGTGCTGAATGAGTGGCTACTTAACCCTAGAACTGTCAGGCACCATTATTTTCAATGTCAAGGAGCTGGAAAGCTTTATGCCATGTATTCTGTTCTTCAAATTAAATTGGTCAAATTTCTCTTCTTTTATACATTTCTATGCCACAGCTACATGTGATACCTAGACTAGCTCAGCAGGGAAGGCTGGATTTAGCTCTAGACCTGCTTACAACATGAAGCAAAATTATGCTTCGGGTTATCTTGAAAGCTCGAGCAGCAGAGCCTGAAGCACTGATGTTGTTCTTCTTTTGCTCTGAGTTCTAAAATATCTTAATATCTGAAGCAGACATGCTCTGGTCCTAATTAATGAAGATGACAATGTAAACATCTCTCAGAGCACAGTCTATGCTTTTAAGAAGGCAAGACTTTGCAGTGTGTTAGATCCTACTTCCACAGTTGATATCTGCCTGTTAAAATTTGAGGGTGTATCAATATTTAGTACAAATATAAGGATAATGCGTAAGAAAGTTATGACAAAGAGAACTCAATTTTTTATGGATTAGGAATATGGGTCCAAAAGATAACGTGGGTTACAAGGGACCTCAGGATGTCATCTAGTCCAGCCTCCTGCTCTAAGCAGGGTTGGCAATAAGCTCAGGACCTCATTCAGACTGTTCTTAGAAAGCTTCCACTACTTCTTTAAGCAGCCTCAAGCAGCCATTGCTTGAGTGTCCTTGTGGCTATAAATAGCCAAGCAGTAACTGCTCAGTTCCACACATTGAAAATACTTTTGTTCATTATGTGAACTGTTTTAATCCATTTTCTATATGTGCTGATCATTACTAATATAAGATTAGTGGTTTTTTGTGATTATTACCAAATGCTACTACACTTGAAGTAAAAAGAATCTTAAACTCTCTCATATCTGGTAATTTCTTAGGTACTTTATCAAACAATAAGGAGTTGATTAAAAATGACTTTTAATGATTTCTTGGGTATGATTCATCTGAGTAAACGCCAGGTGCTTGTACTGAAGTTTCTACATCTGAGCTACTCATCAAAACCTCCCTTTACACTGAGATGGAACTTATCAGTACAGTCTGTGGAGTTGCCTATGTTTTTATTGAGTATTATGCTTTAAATTCCGTTGGTCTTATTGATATATCTCCACTACCTGCTTTTGTGAGGACAGAGAGCTGGATGACAGGAATTAGACCGTTTCTGTCTCCTATTTTGGTATGATTTGACACTTTTTTTGTTGATTTGGTTTGGTTTTTAGTGCTATAATCAAAGGCCATGCATTCTGTGAGCTCTACTGTAGTAGTTTTATAGCAGGTGAATTGTAAGCTCCTATGATCTACTTTACTTGACTACAAGTAAATGGGAGAAGGTTTCCTTGTGTTGCTTGATATTTTGAAGGTCTTTTTTTAGTATACAAACTAAACTAGTGAGGAAAAACGCACTTCAGCCATTTTGCTACTCTACTTGAGGTGGGGACAGGATTTTCTGTGCTGCGTTTTCAAAAGATTTGGTTTATTCTATAAAATAGTGAAAAGCTCCGCAAACACTGCAAAGGCAGAGTTGTGGTAGTTGTGTGTTGTGCCTGAACAGCAGGAAAAGAGAAAACAGGTGCTAAACAGCAACGATTAGCATATGTATACCAACTGATGAGGTGTTAAACATAGTGTCATGCAGAGGTGTCAAAACCCTGGCCAAAGGAACTGTTATAACCTGTTATGTGAAATAATACAGATGATATAAACCACAACGGAACATAAAGGGCTTCAAATGCCAAATGCCCTGGTCACGATCACAACAACTCATTTAGCAGGATATGTGTTTTGAAGAGGTTTGCAGGTTGTGTGCATTCAGAACCGATGCATTTCTCAACATGGTTAATGACTAGATAATTTTGTGATGCTTTCAAAACTAATGATTGCTTCATTGTGTGCTATGCCAGTGTAGCCTTAAAATTTGATCTCATATTTTCTTTTGTCACTTCTATCATTAACTGTGTGATTTTTTTGCCCCCTTTTACTTGCAGTGGAAGCTGGAATGCAAGATTTAGTGTTCTTAGTTTAAATTGTTGTCATGGTCTGCTGCTTTTCACAGTCTGAAATTATCAGGTTCTATTAGAGACTGTGCTCTTCTCTTTCATTTTTATGCCATATATTCTTTATGATCATTTAATGAATGCACTTAACAGTAATACATGTGAATCTGATAGTCATGCATCTTTCATGATTTTTTTCCTTCAACTTTTGCTCTCTATTTCATGCCCCAGGCATGGCTTGAACTTTTTTCCTTTCTATTGTCAATATAACCTTCACTGTCTCAGCTTTTATTTTGTTGTCTTCATGATAGTTGAAGGACTTAGATCCCAATTGAAGAATTTGTTATTTTTGACTATTAATATTTACTTCTTGCTAATATCCAAGTATTTTTTCCTTACAATAAGGTAAAAAAGGTTTATTAAAATAAGATACTGCTGTAATTTTTTATCTTTCTTCTTTACCCCCCCTTTTTTTTTTTGTATTTTTGTGAAAGTGGTACCATTAGAAACTTCAGATACCTAGAAGATGACTCTGGGTGTTACTGTGAGAACTCTTCTCATAATGCGACACTATCCTGTGCTACATTAAACACTCCCTCTTCCCAACCCTCATCTGACAGTATCCCCTTGCACAAAGGCCATTCTCCCTTAATCGTTCCTTTTTTACTATTTTTATGTAAAAAAAAAATTTGTAAAAAACACTTCTGGAGTTAACTGTGAGTCTCTCTTGAAGTATAATCAAATGTGCAAATGTGAAGATCAGTTTCTAAAGTGGTTTTATCCCATTTGAGCTTGTCTGACCTTGTTTTGTACCCAAGTAAAACCTTCAAGTAGATTCTGGTTCACTTGCTAATCTTACCTTGTATCACAGTGCCTTTGCTGCCAGTGTGACTTCACAGCATTTTGAAGATGTTCCCAAAGTAGTATAACATGAGGTGGGATGAAGAATGGACTCGCTGTGAAAACTGTGGGATAGAAGCCAACATTGTACTTTAGTTCATCTATTAATCAAATGCATTATCCAACATATTGACAATTGCACTCTAATCTTATGATGAAATATTACAATTATGACTGTAGTAAATGAGAGTATAATAAAGTTTAGAAGTAGGAGTTGTACACAGCTTAACATAGCTCTATTCCACCCTTAATGGCAAGCAAATATTCTTTATTATATTGTGTGTATTGTGATCAGTCCATTGTAAAGAGACTGATCCTGGTGAGCACGTTCGTGTCTCACTGATCTTTAGCCCAGTGACTGGGGCAATGGCACTTCCATTATTTTTCAGTGTCTGATTATTCCTCATTGGCAACAGTTCAAGAAACTTTGAAGCACGTGCTTCTCCTTTCCCCATTAGGGTTAGCTCAACCATAACAAGAAAGCATTTAAGGAAGGGGTCAATTGTAGTTCTCAGTTCTTGCCAGCCTTGAGAGTCACAATGAGTGAGCTTAACCTGCAGAGAAAGGGTGAATTTCACTTGGCGTTACACTGAACTATAGCCTCAATATGAAGCTCGTATCTTAGAGCAGTGGGTGGATTTTTGGAGGGGAGGATGTGAACTAGTACATATGTAGACTCCTTTTTTTTTTTTTTTTTTTTTTTATTATTTCAATTTTTGAAGATTTTTTGCATTTAACAAATGAGCCATTCGTTAACATGAAATTGCCACATTCCTGGCTGATTTGCCAGGTACTAACTGAGAGTTTTGAACTGAAAGCATATTAGCTTACAGAACCCTTATATAAATCAATTCTTATAAAATTGTTTTAGAAAAATGCTTTCCTGTAGATTCAAAATTAATTGCCAGCTTCCAATTAATTAGATTTCTGAAAATATCGTGAGGTGGGCAAATTGTGCTGTACCGTATCATCTGAAGGCTGTGTGATTTAACTGTTAAGTGTTGTGTGAAAAAGAAAACTAAAATAAAAACCTAACAAGTTAGTTATATTCTGCTTTTCTACAGTAATTTATTTCCTTTTAAAAAAAAATATATTAGTTGCTTGCTGGTTCTTATGGTCCTTGCAACACTATAAGAGTTAGGATTTATAGAAAAGTAAACAATATTTTTATTTTACATTTTGTTCTTCTTTTTGTTTAGGTTGTTAGTAAATAATGTGGATAAAGATCAGGGTTAGCACATTTCCAACATGGCATTGAAACCTTACTCATGAAATGGGTCTGGGTTTTTGGAAAGGGAAGGAGCACCAGATGGTCTTCATTAGTGACCACTCAGATAATAGCAGAGCCATTCACTGCCAGTAGGTGTTGAGACATTAAATAGTAAATCTTCCCTCTTACAGTGTAATCAAGTGTTAAAATGTTAAGTGAGGTCTCATTGGATGCTGTAGATGAGATTTAGAGCATGGGTAGAAGGGCTGGTGTGATTTCTGTTAGTGCATGAAACCTTGAGGGGTGGGTAGGTGGCTGAAGGGGACCTTTGAGGCACCTTCCAGAGGCTGTGGCAGAAGATGAAATAAAGGTGATTCCCCTCCCCTGTGCTAGCAGTGTTTTGGGATTCTCCTATACAGCAAGAAATAGGCCATAGGAGTGAAGTCCTTAATCCCCTTTGTAAGGGAATCTATCAGGAAGAGCTTCTGTAACATTTCTTTGTGCAAGGTTTAATATCTAATTTTTCTGATAACAGGTCATTTTATTCCTGCAAATGCTAACCACAAAGTTCATTTTCTCTTTTCTGATTGTGTTAGAGACGCAAGGCAAACTTCCCAACAAATGTAACTGACTAATGTTCAAAATCTGGTGTGAGGGAGCTGAATTTTCATAGCTTAATTAGTGTCAGCAGGTTGCCAATTAATTAATGGAATTCTTTTGTGCTATCTCCAGCTGTATTTAATTAGACTGGTTTTAGAGCAGAGCAGACTATTGTCTGAACATAGCTAGGTGATGAAACTTTTTTCAAAAATTGTGCTTTGCACCTTGTTAAAGCCTTTTTCCCCCCCCCCCGTTCAAATTCCAAGTTCTCCACATTCTGCAAAGGAGGACAGTGTGTTCTGTCAGCAGCTAAGTGGTTAGCAAGGTTATTAGCTTTATGATATGACATGGATGCATTTCTAGATTACAGTGTTTTAGATAAACCTTTGAAGTTCACGACGGAAAAAAAAACTTAAACTGGGATTAATTAGAAATGTATTTGTAAGATCCAAGCTGGATGCTGGTGTGATCCAACCTAATGATATGGCATTTTAGAAGAGGATTGTATTAAATCACAATTGGGAAGACCAGATCTTTATTTACTTTGTTAATTTAAAAGACTTAAAAATGTATAATCTAAAAGTAATGAGCTGTGAGTTAAAATTTTGTACAACTCTAGACTTGTCGGAAGCATCTGAATATGTATATTGTTGGATTTATAGTAACAGAATTTGTATCTTATGATAAGGTGAACTTTAAGTATTCCTTCATAGTTGGTTTTCTAGCTACTCCCAGCATACGCATATTAAAAAAGATTTCAAGCATTAGCAAAAGGCATTATTGTGTCAAAATTCAGTCCTTGAGAGCCATTTTCAAGAGTGAGAGTACTTACCTCCATTTTTATCAAAAAGTGATAAATAAAATAGGTGTGAGTAGAAATACAACTCTGTATTTACAGAAAATTAAGTTTAAGGTGTAGCTTTATTTCCTTTCCCAGACTTAACTGTGTATCACCACCCTCTGAACTGTGATCTAGGAGCGGAGTTATTTATCCAGCTGACTACTCCAGAAGCAAGACTGAGCTCTTAATTTGATGATCACGGCATAAACAGTCTCAGACCAGGATTCAGATATTACATATAGATTGTCAGCACAAGCCTCTACCTGGGACTAGTTACACATGCATGGAGCAATGTCAGATCAGAGTGGCTTTAAATGGTTTTGTTAAACTGTTTAATCTGTATGTAGGAAAAAGTGCCACTCCATTGTAGAAAGTGCCTTTACATACTTATGTGCAGGATTCTGGCAAAACATTGTCGTTTAAAAAGCATGTGCACAGCTGGGATTGGCTCTTTGCTTTCTGTGCAATTTGTGGTGAACTTATCAGTTTATCATAGAGTTCCTTGGGCATCTCCGTCCAGGTGCACTTGAATTGCAGTCACTGCAAATTATGTACTTAGCTTGGCAAAGTCTCCTTCCTTCTGTACCAGCATAGGAACTCCAACTAACTAGAAAATTCAGTCCACTGATTTTTTTTTTTAAATTAAACAATACAAGCATTTATGATATTATTTATATCTCTTAGCAGGGAAGATACTGCAAGGAAAACCCTGCATGACTGAATCCAGTTTCCTGCTGGTGCAGTCAGGCATAGGAAAGGGGTTGTAAAATAAATTGATCAAGCTACATCTCAAAGGCAGTTAGGATCTTTGTGTTGACTCTGCAGCTTCAGAATGCTGGAATGCTGCTCCAGAACAACACAGCCCAAGGAACTTTTGTTTCATTTCTATTTATTTATATCCTCATAAATGTTCATTTATCTTGCTGATTCAACAGGATCATTCCAGTTGTTACTTTATGGTATCCCAAAAAGCTGCTCCTCACTTAAAAGCTTCATTTTTAAGCCT
>JAWWEU010000138.1:4115245-4173823 GCA_035583155.1 Acropternis orthonyx | reverse complement strand
TCTTTAATACCTCTTTCCTTCTGTGTTGAAAAGTGTGATGAAGCAATGTGCATTAGCGGCTGAAACAGAAGGGTATGTTTTAATTCCTTCTTCTTGTGCACTACTCCAATTGCTGCCAGAGTTCCCTCTCAACAAGGTTAATATACAGAGCCCCTAAAAGCCATTGGTTTCAATTAGGTAATAAAATCATTGTTTTTGGACTTAATTCAAGACCCATGTGTATGTAAAGGAAACAAAACTTCCAGGTAAAGTTCATCACTATTTATATAATGCTGGCAGTTCATTTGCAAACGGGGGTGTGATCACAGGTAAGGTGATGCATCTCTGCTGACTGCAACTGAATTGATCTTGCTTAGGCCAGCACTTAATTTGCCTTTCTGCTGCAAAGGTCTATGAACAGAGTAGAGTGCTAATAATGTACCCACTAAATCTGTTCTTTATAGTTCAGTGGGGAGGTAGTTGACTATTTTATTGTGAGAAAGACCTATACTTAAAAGTTAAAGGGGCAGTGACAGCTTTTAGGCCTAACATTTAAGTAATATTCACCTCTTGACATTTATTTATGTGATAACTTTATATGATCTAGAAATAAAGACTTTTTAGTATATGCCTAGTTTCATATATATAGAGAGAGAGAGAGAGAGGAGTGACTAATTCAAATACACATTTCGTTCTCATTTTAAAATAGAGTTGAATCTCAAATGCTGTGTGGATTTCTAGAAACCTGGTTGGGTTCCTTTTAGAAAGTTTTAGAGCAGAATTACTCAGCCCTGTCTGTGCCTGATGTTGCCTTTATTAGAGTGACTGTGAGGTCATGTCTTCAAATCTCAGTAATTATGGTGGTGTTTTTATATTTATTATTACATCATGGAGTGCTATTTTGGTTCCTGTGTTTGGGAATCAAGCAGAAAAACTGAAATAGGGAGGAGCCAAACTGGAGTTTTTCTGGGTAAAACAAGCCTTTTTTTCCAAAATAAGGGAAGAGCAAAAAAATCTGTAAAGGTACAAGTCTGTTCATGCTACTGTTGTGGAGAGCTGCTTGGATATACAAACATACTAAATAACTTCCCAGATGTGCACTGCTTTCCTCAGCTGTTTGCATGTTCTATTGTAATTGTCCTACCTAGAGTAGTGAAATAAGAGTGCAGAAAGGTCAGAGCCTGAGCATTTGTCCATAGGAAGCACTAACTGAAGTAATACAGCTCGCAGAAGTTAAACAGGACAGGCATTCACTTAAAGAGTTATGTATCAGAAGGCTGGGTCTTTGTTTCTCTTGGTGACATGAACGTCACACAGTATTTATTTCATTTGCAATCCGACCTGCTGGTTTAGCCAGGGTGTACAACATGTGCTCGTAAACTGAGAGCCCAGTTACTTTCCCAGTCACCGCACTTGGTGTTTCATGACAGATGGCTCCACATTATCTCTTGCTTATTTTAATCTCTGAATCAAACATAAATGTTGCTTTTTAGTTCCCATGGGATTAAGTGTGTTAATTCAGGCTTTTCTTCTTAACAAGAACTTTTGTGCATGGTCATAACTGAGGTACTGGGTTTCATTGTCATATCCCATCTTATCTTCCTAAACTCTGATTGTTTTTGTCTTCTTCATTAAGTAGCAATATAGTAATATGAACTTGAAGAACTCATCAGTAGTGTTCTTAAATAGATTATATGAAATTTTGTCAGATAAGATAAAAAGTGGTAATAGTTGTGTTTAATATACAAAACTGAAAATTCACTAACTTGTCTTTTTAGAAATGGGGGGGGGGGAACTCCTCAATTTACTGTTAGAAAATTCTCAAAATTAGATTTAACTGACATTGTATGTGCAGGTCTGTTATGAGTTACAGCTATATCATGGGTGGTAGAGTTTCAAACCAAAAATGGAAACAAATGATCCCTCTCCCTACAGTCTTTATACACATTGGTGACAACTGTGCAATAAATAGCATTTTTTTGTGATAAACTGTTCTTTCCTGTGTGTCTTGGATATGTGGTGTGCAGAAACTACAAATATAAAAAATTTGAGAGTTGCCAAATAACTTCTGCTTTTTGTGCTTGATTATGAGTGGTTTCCTTCCTTCAAAATATAAATTCCTCTTCCCAAATGACACAGGGACTGTTTGGTCTTTTAGATCCAGACCTGTCACTTTTCTGTTTTCTTCTACCTGAAAAGATTCAGGCTCTCAGAGTTTCCAAATATACTTAAACAAAAAAGAAACCATACAGAAAAGGCTGCTCATTGAAGAAAGCAGATCAAGAGATTCACACCTTTAATCTGACTAAAAGACACACATGAGAGGCATTTTACATTAGTATAAAGGAAATGTACTGTTTAAAAAAACAGAAGGTTGCAGTTCTATCATCTGCACCGGAGCAGTAGGAAAAAAAAAAAAATAGTAAAAGTGCTTTACCCTGTTTCTAAAATACTGTTTGGCAATGAGTGCTAGTTGGAGTAAAGCTGTTGAGATATGCTATTTCTTTTTTTTATTTTATTTTATTTTTTTGATTTTATTTTTTTTATTTTATTTCAGCCCAACTGTTTCACCAATGTTCAGTTTACTGCTCAGTTTCTCTATGGAGGAGAACTGGGGGATGAGTTTTTGTGAACGTTCCCAGGCAGGAAGAACTGAACAAGAAAGGTGTCTCTGTCTGTTCCAGGCTGTTTCTGGTCAGGATGTTGCCCAACATCTAATTGGTTTTTCTAATTTTTAGTTTCTCATGGTCCTTTTGCTTCTCTGGGCTCTTCAGCATCCTCCAGGTTTCTTCTCAAAGGTTTTCATGCTCTTCATACATCCTTCCTCACTCGTACTTCCACTGCTTCTGTCCCCTGTGGAGATCAGCTTGTCAGCAACGAGGTGGCATGTGGGGATTTTTAATGGCACGTTTTCATGTGCAGGTGTTTGAGATGATAATTCTGCTCTTTCAGTGGCTTGTGAATGGAGACACATAACTTTTACTAGTGCCTTTAGCAAGGTTTGACTGGTAACAGGGTTATGAGATGGATGAATTGCTTCTGAGCTTGAGTAAACAGGTGCCTTTCATATTTTTGCCATCTGGTTCTCCAGCTTGGAGCCAAACTGCTGCAGACCCATGTATCTGGAAACAGGGAATATGCAGGGAAGTAATAAATAGGACAGTGTTATAACCATAAGTTTTATGAGCTTTTCATGAGTGATTAATATCTCGGTTCTGAAGACCTGCTCATGTGCTCAATTATAGATACATACATATAAGTTTATATTAACCCCAGACTTATAAAGAACAAAAAAAGAGGTTTATGTGATGTATCTAACTTGGGATCATCTGAAGTGACACAGACATGTTCTTGGGCTTTATACAGACTCCCCCACCTTGTAGAGCTGGAGTGGATGGTTGAAAAATTGAGGAGGGGTGCACCTTTGAGAGCATTTGCTTTTGGTTTCTTTAATAAGCCCTTTTAACTTACAAGACAGGTTGCAAAGGTTATTCAAAGAAATGTTGGTCCCGATTTGTGGCTGCTGACTAAGTAGATTTCTGTCTGTGTATTGAAGTTTCCATTAGTGTCAAATTTTTAAATTTAAATTTTATAGCCTGCATAATTTGTTCCTGGGAATTGCATTCAGTTCATTGTAAACTCACAGGAAAATAACTTTGCTTTTCCACAGATCACGGATTATTGAATTGATGCTTTAACATGGAAATTTAGCATTTAAGATGTATGTTATTACTGTAATTTTTGCTTTAAAGAAGCTTCTCTTAAAGTACTTTCACTTTAAAACTGCCTAAATGCTTTACACTACACAGAATAAGGCAAATCTAACTCTGAACTATTGAACAGCAGAACAAAAGCTGACTGTTAATAGACCAAGAAAATGATTGGGAGAAAAATGGAGCAGCTGAGTTTAGAGCAACTTGTACTTTTTCCTTAATGATCAGTTTAACTGCCAATTGATTGGACATTCAGCATTACAGTAAATGGTCAATGAAATATATAATGATGCAAGACTGCACTTTAACAAGACTGAATCTCGAGGTAATCAGGAATGCTTAAGGCAGAAAAATACATACAGAGCAAATTTTTCTGCATTTAATTTAAGAAAAGAAAAAAAAAAAAAAGAAGAAAAGAGCAATAACAGCCATTCAGGCAGCTAATCGATGGCATTCCTTATTGTGTGTGGTGGCACACTTGCTCATGAAATTTCTATTTTGTGCTTTTGTCTTTTGATTTTTTATTTCATGCTACAGGATTTTTTACTGTTAATTTTAGTTACATTTGACTGCTGGAGAATGGTCGTGTTTTTAAGGTGTGGAAATCACAAATTTCTACTTGCTTAATTTTATACCTGGGAGTTTGAGTCAGCTACTCAAATGGATGATAGTGAGAATATTGGTCTAAGTTGCAATATTAATTCCTACACTAACACATAGGTGGGCTAAGACTGAACGCAGAGAGAATTTTTATTTTTATAAATTAAAAAATGTAAATATTTTAGTGCTCAGAAGGATAACTTAGATCTTAATCTAGTAAAATTCAGAGCACATCACTGTCTTGCTTCTCAGCAAAACCGTGTTATCAAACAGTCCTTTGACTGGTGACATTTGCTACTGTGATTGAGAAATAAAGGTAGAACAAACAGGATTTTTTTCTTCTTTTCTTTGCATGGGGTGCGAAATGTGCCATTGTAGGCAGTGTGAATGGGTTAACATTTACCTAATTTATAATGTGTGGAAATAGACACCTAACAGCAGGGCTGGAATGGAAAGAGAACAGTCTTTCCAAGGGCACGGTTCAGGTAATGTTTACCCCTCTTCCCTGACTCAGGTCCTCTGGCACTGAATACACTGTTTGGAGGGTTGTTAAATATTTGACTTTTACGTTGTGACCTCCTCTTTCAAGAGAGGAAGGAAACAGAAAGGCTCAGTTTGACACCTGTCGAGAGATCAGGCGGAGTAATGGGCAGTGCTTGCCTTTTTTGATCCCCAAGTTAAAGAAGAAAGTTTTTGCCCCCCAATAACTCGCAGCGAACGAAATGGTTATTCTCCACAGTGTGACCTGACGATCCGGGGAGGCTGAGAAAGCCATAGCATACGTGTAAAAGCAGCTTTTGACAAAAGACAGGTGAGTGACTCTGATGCATCTTCCATTGACAATTTTCACCTTCAGAAATGTTCGGATTTCTGGCTACTGCGTACTTATTTTTGGGCAGACTTTACAATGGTCTTGGAAGCATGAGAGTAGTTCTGCCTCTCTCCAGTCTCGTGTGAGCGCTGCCCATGAACAGCCCAACTGTGTCTTACAGCAGGTGCAAATAATGAATTTAAGATTCAAGTCCTCTCCAAAATGTACAGAGGAGTTTGGAAACTGCAGTATTAAACAAACTAATTATGATAGCATTAAAAGCTCTCTTCTGCATGTACAGCTTTAATTAAGTTTGGTTTTGTACCTAACCGAACTGTCTGTGGGCTTTGTAAAAAAGTAGTAGTTCTCGTATTGATTAAGACTGAATGTGATTAACATTAATTATTGATTAAACTTCTCCATATCTTCATATAGCATCAAAGAGAGATTTATTGATGAACTCTGAAAGGTCTCACAACTGCAGTTGTTATGCTGTAATTCCTTCTGACTATAGCTCAAGTGGAGCATTCATGACATATCTTTATTCCTTTGAAAACTTAATATGAAGTCCATCTGCTAAACATTATCAGCTCAGGCACTTTAAATATTCTTGAAATATCTGTCTTTATCAAAGCATGAGTTTGTGTTGTACGGTTTTATTTGGAATTTTTTTTAGGGGTGAGAGAGGAGGGAAATGAGGCAATGTAGACACTAGATTAGTACACTAACCTGAGACACAGGAGAGGCAGTTCTGATTACATGTCTGGAATAGAAAATTCAGCAGCATTTCAGGCAGTCTTCTGGCTCTCTGTTAGTAACTCGCCTTGAATATATTCTCTTGTTTTTTAGCGCCTTACTAGTGTTAAAAAAATAAGACAGAACTGGAAAATGCTTTGCATTTGACAAATCATCATATTGCAGCAAAAAAACCCCCAAAATACTGCATGAATAAATAATGCTTGAGTGGGAAAAATACTATAAAATTGATCTCCTGGACCTTTGGGAATCAGAATGATTGTTACATTGGATTGTTAATTATGGAAGTCTATTACAGAATTCTGTCTTCAAATAAATTTTCATCAGTTGTAATTTTTCAAGGGGACTCAGACAGCAATTTGTGACCTTTTTGGATTAATTGGTCCACCTATTTGTCAACTATGCCTTGCGTTCAGTAAACATTCAAATGATGTCTTTTGAATTAAACAAAGAACAATAGGTCTGTTTAATAAAGGATGATGTAACAGTGAGGTGTAGAGGGTGTTGCTTTAGAAGGGTGACTGTGTGAGCAGTGCACCTTCAGGCACTTGGTTCCAGATGAGAGTTCCAGATCCAAACAAGAGGACACGGAAAATGCTAAAGCAGTAGCTCAGGGAGGGAAAGAAACACCCCATTCCTTACTGTGTCTTGCTGGCTAAAATGGTGAGAGTTTTGGGCTGGTATTCATGACCCTTCCTATGCTTTATATAGAGAACTCATTACCCAAATTGCTGAAATTCTGAATGTTCTCCCCAAATGGGAACAAACCTACAACTAGGAATTTTGGACTGTTTTCCAAGCACATTAATTTTCCCACCCTTTAGATGGAAAAAAATTCTTAGTGATTTTATGCTTGGCTTATTTGATTGTTCTTTTGAAAAAACCATAGAGATGGAGAAGGAAGAAGGCAATAATCAGCATCATGTAAAGCACGATAGTTATCAATTTTCAAAGTATCAAGATAATGATACACTTCTTTGGGAACAAGTGTATCAGTACTGGTAAAATATCATGTACTTGTTAACACCATGGCAGGTCACCTACTGTTGTAGCTGCTGAGCTGGGGTATTATTTTTAATTTGGTTTTTCCCACTGATCTACATGATCAATTTACAAAAGATGCCAGAGAACATGTGACTTTGACATTAAAACAGACTCCCTATGCAGCACAATTTAAGCTGGGGTTAATCCCAGTGTAGACATAGAATTTTGCTACAGCTCATGGATAAACACAGTTGGACACTGAATACTTGAAATCAGTTATTCCTTATTTATCGTTAAGGTACAGAGAGAAAAATTAAAAGTGTAGGCATACGTGGTTTGGTCAAACTGGGTCATTGAGTTCCCAACTGAGGCATTCAGAAGGTGAGATATTTGTGCACTGTATATTCTCCAGTTTTTTGCCTCCATTCCATATGAAGTGATTGATGTGCAGAACTCACATAGAAGAAGAACAATGTTTGCCTTTACTTTGGGTTCATCTTTGGAAATTGTATAGCACCCCACATTCACTTCTGCACATCCACATCAGCCCAGGCTGTAGCAAATTCCTTCTTCTCTGTGTCTTTCATTTCTCTAATGCGCAATGAAATTTTTATTTTTTGTGCTCCTGTTTTTCCGGGGGTCTTTATCATGTTGAGTTATTTCAGAAGATGTTAAACAGGTGTGTTGTAGGGCTTGTAGTACCTCTCAGGTTCAAAGTGAGTTTCTGAATCTGACTTTGTAATATCAAGGGCAAGATTCTTTGCAAGAAATTTCTGGACAATTATATTTCTGTAATTGGTTTTAACAATTCTGTAAACTGAACTGAAAAAAAGAAAGGTTTTAATATTTTTTATGGATTCTTTTTTCCTAAATCTTCTTCAAATCTGCAGTAAAGAATAATGTTTTACTTCCCAGTATTTCTGACTTTATTTTTGATTTCAACGTTGCAGCATTAGCCATGTTAGTGCAGTTGAGTCATTCTCTAACTTATTTTGGAGCATTCTGGAGACTGTAGAAAGAGATCCTTTCATAGTAATAACACCTGTGTATATATACATAAAGGTCTAAAAGTGAATTATTTTTCCTGATGTGTTTTCATGTATGTTTAAAAGAAATTTTATACTTTGAACTGAAGGTACCTTGACAGGAAAGATGTATTGAACATTCATCAATTCTGTTTCTGGTTACTTCGTCTCCTACAGCTTTCCCTTGTTAATGTGGGACATAGCTTTTGATTATCTATGTAATTAATGAATAGATGATGTCAAGTCATTTCCTGAGCTGAGACACTCAAAGAGAGGATTTCTTAATAAGAAGAATTTCTTAAATTATGTGGCCACTATTTATAAGTAGAGATAGAAGTGCAGATGAGAATACAGGAGATGAAGAGTTCTTTGTTAGAGAATAGCTATAAATAATGAGATAACACTGTGACAGCTTAAAGGATTACCATGTTAATCTATGTCCCTCTGAGACAGGATTTTTAAATCTCCCAAGGTAAGCAGTGTTATATCTGATATGGACACTTTGCAAGAATACCAGAAAAAATACCACATTCAGGCAATAGCATGTTCTCAGCTGCAATGTGCAAAGAGTAAAAGCTCTGTGCACTCTGGGTAGCTGGAAAAAGCACAGGATCAAATGTATGTGCAAGGTAAGGTAAAAGGCATCAGTTCACTCTTGGAAGAGCCTTGTGAGCAGTGCTATGTGCCTACAGGTATTCCAGCAGGGAATACTGGCAGTCTGCAAATCCACAAGCAGGATGTGACAGATCTAAACAGTAACGTAAAGCATTTTCTCTTAAAAAAACCCCTTGTGTGAGATTGAAAGTATGAACGTCTCAAATATTTTAACTGTTAAAAGCTCTAGGGAATGGATGTTCATAGGCAAGCTTTTTGTGTATCAATGAATGATTCAGATAAAGGAAAAGCAGAGTGGACAGGTTTAGCTTGGAGACTTGAAAATAATTATATTCCAACCAGTCTTGAGAAAGAGCATACAGAGTATATTAACAATGGATCATGACATAGATTCTGGCACTTAGATGTAACTGTTCATGTAAATTACCAGAAGCAGGTTTTGTGATCCTCTAAGTTTTGTATAGTCATTCACAGCTCATTAAACCTTCACCAGTGCTGTCATTCACTAAATGCAAAGGTAGCATGGGAACTGCATAATTGAAGTGGTTTAGTCAGGCTGCTGTAGCGAAATTTCTAAACAGTAACCACTTCACTTGTACCTCATTGTGGTTTTGTGGAATAAGGTTTAGCGCAGATAATAAAAAAGATGTGTCCTGGCGGACACCAGAAGTTTGGGCCTTTTATTGAACTTTGTAGATCTTCCTAATGTTTAATCCTTTGATATCAAGGCATTCTGGTTACTGAAGCAAACTGTGGTCCTGCTAATGCTTAGATTAGTATTCTAAGTATAACATCATAATATTATGATGTTGTGATCATCTGGAAGTAAAGTTAAAAACAGGTGGGCCACTTACTGAAACACTGATAACATTTGAACCTGTGCTCAAACACAGTGCTGAATTTGTATTAATGAACAATTTTATTTAAATGTCAGAAAAAACAACCAATATTTAGGTAATTTCTTTTGTATCAAGGTCTTAATTAACCTAGAAAATGCCTTGATGTATGTGATTGATTGCTCCTGTCTCCCTCACTGGTTTGCACTGGAAAGCCTCGCACATCCAACACGCACGCTCTTCTGCCTCCTCGCCCTGCAAGGTCCCACTGTCCATTGACAGCCCATGGCGTGATCACCTCAAGCTGGTTGTGCAGCCACAGGATCAGGCTCTTGAAAACAGGAGTTAGGGGATTTTGAAAGAGAGATCCTTATCCCTAATGTGTTCTGCATCTATTGATTATTCCTTTGCTCCTCGTGTTATTTGGGATATATGTGTACCCCAAAATACTTTATCAGGTTTGTAACCAGCATTTTCTAAAGAGTTTTGGGGGCTTGAACAAAGCAGGACACGCTTCAGTGGTGCTGCTCTCTGCTTTAGTCCTGCATTTTAGTGCTAATGATAAAATCCTTTTTGCCTAACTCAAAGCAGGTTTTTATATGTGAGAATGTTCTTGTTTTCCGTTGCTCCTGAATGCAGTCCATTGTTTAACATAATTATTGCTAATTACGTAATTACTGTAAATACATGTAATCAGTGATTCTAATTTGTAATTATAGAATTTTGATGTTTGTCTGTGCAAAAGTCCTTACAAACTTAGTGCAGGAAAGAAAAATTAGTCATATAGAGCAGGTAATTTAAAAAATTTGTAAGAATGAAATTGCACCTTTTTTTTACCAACTGCCAAAGGAAATTAGTTTTCATTATTTACTAATTGGGTAAGCCTTTTTTTTTTTTTTTTAAATAAAAGGTAATAATTACATTACAGAAGCCTAAAACTAATTTTCTCCCCTCTTAATGTTATAGCTTAAATGAGTTAGGAAAATATTAGATTAGTAGAGTGTAGGTGCCAAATTTAACCTGTATTTACAGTAGCCACTTGAAGTGAAATTACAGCACAAAAAATCTAACCCAGAAAGATAAAAAGGCTTTTGCTAAACTTCCTTTCCCCCATCCCACTATAAGAAGGAGGTTATTTACAGAGAACTGGCTATTGCTTGCAATGCAGACATAAAGCTTCTGCTAGGGAGAGTGTAATTACACAGTGGAGAAAAAAGTCAGATGGAAATTAGCTTCTTACCATCTGCATATCATGAAATAGTTTGCCTATTAACATATTCTCAGTGCTCCTCCTTCCCCTTGCATGGAAATAGAGGAATTCTTGCAGTCCTAAAACTCTGCTTGGGTCTCTTTAAGCAGAGATCAATAGCGATGAGTCCAGTTTATAGTCCAAGTTTTGTTTCTTTTTATTATTGCTGTTGGTTGCTGATATTCATATTTTCTTAGTTTGTCATGGAGAATTCATTCTGGTGCTATGGAAATTGAATTTGCATTTTTTATTGGTAGCCAAATTGGAAGTTAAAGCAACCTAATCAAATCTATCTTGACTGTACTTTACATTTCCAAATAATAAATAACGAAAGGAACTTCTATCTCTCCTCGTGTTTTGTGTCATGAACTACTTTACACAATAGAAAGTGGGAACTTTTACACCTTTTATTTCTAGTTATTTGCAAGAAAAGAAAAAATAATGAGCTAGATGTGCAGCTGTCAATTCATGGTGATGTTTGTTTCTTACATCTAAGTGATAAGAGCACTAGATTAAGGTTGGGGAGATAAAAGTTCAGTTTCAAATATTAGTCTAACTGGTTAAGCTTTAAAAGAGAGGATCTTCAACTCTTCCTGTTGAAGTTGTTTCATTTTGCATATTTACATCCTCAGAGAGAGGGGAGGAAAGCTCTGGCTGTAGCTGATGATTAGGGCACTCTCCAAACTTCTAACCATTTCTCTGTTTGCAGTGTGGTATGAATTTGTGGTGGTGTTTGTTCCAGCTTTTTGAAACTCTTCTGCTTTCTGTCCATGTTAATTCTATTAAATGTGTAACTGCTTCAGGAAAATCAGTTGGGAAAAGTGATTCCCAGTGTCAAAAAATAGCACAGGTATTTACATGAATGTTTAATGTGTGTTATGCTAAATATATGCAGAGTCTAATTAGACATTGAGATATTACTACGTATTATACTTGTGTCTAATATGTGTTTTAGTATACTTTATATTATAACAAATTGTTAAGATGGTAGTTTAAATTACCAGGACAAAATGCTTTTTACCTGGATTCCAATTCATGTACCTGAAGTATCTTTATAAGATATATGAGTAGAGTTTCACTGTATGTTCCCATCTGGTAATTTATACATTTCTACTGTCCTTAACGCAAGAAATTCTTCAGATAGTAGAAGAAAAAGTTTCCTTAGATATAAAAAGGGTGTAATTCAGGGGAATTTGTCTTTAGTTTGGAACTCACAAGAATTAAACCCTGTTAAACATATTTAATTTCATGGTTCAGAAATTATCATTTCAAGCTGAAATAGCAAATTTGGAAAAGACATATCCCTACAAATGCTGGACAAGGTTTTTCTTTGCATTTGACAGACATAGATCTGTGTACCTGTATCCACACCTCAGTACATGCTTCTCACCTCTTTTTCTCACCTACTCAGCTGTGATCTGAATTTAACCATTGATTCCAAAGTGCTTTTATTCTCATCATTCTTTTTTTCTTCAAGAATCTTTGCAAAACAGGGCTTTATATGTCTTCAGGATCCTTCAAAGATACTTTAAAAATATCACTGATGCTACAGAAAAATATTTGTTTCCTTGTTGCAGGCAAAAGTTTAGATTTGTTTTTGTTATTGGATTGTCTTGGTAAACCTTGTCTGTGTTTTATTTGCAGTCATTTTGCCTGATCTGTTTCTTCTAGAAGAATAGTCAAATGTTTGTGTTAAAACACACTATTTCACATTTCTAAAATCCTCTTTGCATCTATTTCCATCAATTTGTTTACTTCAGGCTCTAAATGTAGCAGAGTAAATGAAGATGTTTTGGGGGAACATGACCCTACAGATGAGGCCAAAGTTTAGACCATACATGCCTAGAGATGTGGAAAATACAATGTAACTGCATCTTCCAGTTCAGGTACAGCTCTTATGATGGAGTTTTAACATGCAATGTCAGTAAATGGAAATATCTGTATGAGGAAAAGGATGATTCTCTTACAAAAACAATCTTCTGTTTGCTTTTTGGACTGAAAATTGGGTTTATCTGTGGTGTTTCTGGCTCTTGACACATGCAGCCTAGAATGCTTTCTGTGGTGAGCCTTCATTGTCATTTTGCTCTCTACCTGAAGTAGGATTGTTTTCAATACAGTGATAAACTTTGTAAGTACGTCTATTTGTGTCTTCTAATGACAAAATGCACGGTGGGATAGTCTTGGTTTAGTGGATTATAAATCTGAAGTCTTTTGAGTCTTGCCTTTTAAATGGTAGGCCTGGTGGTTAGCTTGGAGGAGAATATGCCTTCTGGATTAAATGTGGAATTTCTTGTTATCCACACAAAACCCCCCAACCTTATAAACGTCTTCATTAAAAGGTGCCTGGAAGCAGTGAGTTCCACGTGTTAATAATGTATTATATTAAAAAAAAAAAAAAGGTCTGCTTTAATAATTAATTCCCAGTTTTCAATAGCTCTCAGATCATTTATGATGAGATGGTGCATTTTGAGTCATATAATTCTTTATCTTATATACTTGTCTTATCCTTTCTTAAGTCAATGCATGTAACATGAATTTTTTTTTTTATAACTTCTTGTTGAAAAACTGTGTCATTCCTTTGATTGATTAATTTAAAGGAGTGTATTATAATCTAAAAAATTCTATAAAATATACACAGAGCATTGTTGTGGTAGCCATGGGTATGATTTCTAAATTCTTAGCATCTAATTTTCATGATTTGGCCAAAATGTTGAAATATTTAATATCTCT
The DNA here is from genome assembly GCA_035583155.1 of Acropternis orthonyx. Taxonomy (NCBI): domain Eukaryota; kingdom Metazoa; phylum Chordata; class Aves; order Passeriformes; family Rhinocryptidae; genus Acropternis; species Acropternis orthonyx. The sequence continues at coordinate 4,160,525 of JAWWEU010000138.1, read as the reverse complement.
AAATACCACAGATCGATCAAATGACCTTATAATATACTCTCAGCAGATTTCTGTAACAAAGGAGTGAGGTTGAAAGTGCTATTAAAACATCTTCAGTCAATGTTTTTCAGGCGGATTGATAGCACTGTTACTCTTATTGAAGACCATACCGTTATCTAAATCTACACCAGCTGTTGGTTTCCCTTGATGAAGTGAGAACCTGCTTGCACTCAGTCCCATACAAATGCCACTTTGGAACAGGTCAGCTGCCAATGTTTGTAGTGACAAGAATAAACATCACGAATATGAAGAGAATCGGTGTCTTTTTCCAGTGAGAAGTGATCACTCAAGTGACGGGATGACGTCCAGCCTATTTTAAACTGTCTTCTGGCTTTAAACTAACAATAATGTTTCTGAAACCTGGTGTGAAGGTAAATTTCCACTGCTGAAAATATAAGTTTTACCCCTCTGGTGTGAATAGAATAAGCATTTGTCCAGGAAAAGTTGTGGATTAGTATTCAAATTTTAGAATTTCTATAACCTCACCCCATCTCCTTAGGTCCCAGACAATGTCCAGCAATACACTGAAAAATGAGTATTCTCAGTGACTCTACCTGCATTTGAGAGATCATATAGATGTGGTGCTCTATTAGAGTGAGGCGTAAAAAGCATCTTGTCCAGGTAATGGTTATGAAATGTGAAATCAGGTATCATATTATATTGTTTATTTTTTAAATCTAAAACTGTTTTTGGGTTTTGCAAAAATTTTACTGCTAATTTGTAAAAGCTGTAGATAAATGTCAGGGTTTATTCTTTTTTTTTCAGCCATGTTTGATTAAAAAACAATATGTCTCACTCATAATATGGAAAATAGAGCTTTGATTTAATCCTACCGGTGGATTTTGATCTTATACATATACTACCAGTTGCATAATTTCATATTTTCCGTTACTTGGAATACAAACTCTAAACACACCTCCCTCTTCAAACAAAAGAAAAAAATGTGATGATGCATTCTTGTAAATTCAGCACCTAACCAACAGGTCTGAAATCACAAATTTTCTGAAAGAAACATGCATTATGGAAGTCCTCTTGAGCCACAATTGACTCTCTCAGTTAAAAACATGGCCTGTGCTCTTGTTAGACCTGTGGGTTTTCCAATGTTATATCATGCTGCTAATATTTTTTATATCTCAACAAACCTTAAACAGAAAAAATAGCTATACATCAAGTTCCTGTAAATATATGTTCCATTCTAAAATTTCACTTTAAAAGAAGATAATAAAGCATTATTTGTAGGCTAGATCTGTCCCTCCTCAGTGACTTGTATGAGGCAGATAACATCACTAGGATGCTCTAGGGCAGCCCTGTGATTCTGCTGTAATGCAGCAGAGACCCTTTTGGTCCTTTCTGTGCCCACACTATGGTTGTGCTCCTTCCGAGACCCAACTGAGTCCAGCAAAACAAACACAAGGCCTGGATGAAAATCTCATTCTGACTTGTACAACCAGTGAATCATCCTGCTCTTTCTCAGATTATTATCTGCAATTCAGCTGTTGCTATGCAGTAAGTTCTATTTATCAGACTCACTATTTCTTTATATATTTAAATGAAACATAAGAAAGGGATATTCTTATGTTACAAAAGTGACAAGGGAAGGGAACTTGTTCCATCCCCAAAGTGCAGGTTGGGCGTTATTTGACACAGCAGAGCTCGTCCCCCACAGACAGACCGAGCTGGTCATGCTCAGGTCAGGGTGGTCACCAAGTGATGGCTTCAGGAACAGCTGCTCGGAAAGCCAGTTTTGAGACCACCCTTGATGTGCTCGTGAAGCTGCAAGACTGTGTGACATAACAAAGGTGCTGCTGTGGGGATTCCTTTATTCTGCCCTACTGACATATGTGCCTCTAGAATACTGGAATACATGCTCTTAATATCTGGATTTTATGTGTAGAAATAGAATTATTTCATTGTTAACAAAATGTATGTAGTGCTGTGCATTTACAAAACAGTTTACAAACATTGACATGCTTCCTGCCCTGAAGAAAGGAAGGAAGGGAAATAACTTAATTTTTTTGATTTTTGATTTTTATTTTTTGAAGTGGGTCAGTGCCTAAGGTGCACTAATTAAAGAACTGCCATTGGGGAGAGAGTTGATGTATTATTTTGTGGAAATCTTAGTATCTCACATTTCTTGTCTACCATCCAATATTGCAATTGTTTCAGGGTGAAGGGTAAGTCAAAACTGTGTTTCATGAACATTTTGCCCCTATCACAAGGTACAATCACTTACAGTTTTCTTGATGCTTGTGTTTGTATTTCTTCTCTCTATTACCATACTTTAAAATTCTCTGGAAATAATGCATGCTTTTGAAAAGATCAAAGCATGTAATTTTTCTTTTTGTAGTTTGGGATGAAAGCGTGATTGTAGCACAGTATCAGAATATGGAGTGCAATGTGTTAAAGGATTTGAAACTGGCAACCACAGCCAATACTCATCTGTGTTTAAGCCCAAAAGGACAAAATTTGCTATGAGTTACATTTTTATAAATATAAGGCTTTCCTCTGCAATCAGCAGAACATCATTGCACAGTCTCAGTAAATGGGGAGGAGGATTTGTGAGGAAGTGCCTTCTGAGCTGCCTCTGCAAACCCAGAAAGCTCAGTTTTTCCAGCTGCCTCAGCCAGACTTTTGTGAACTGTACGTGTGACACCCAAGATGCTGAAAGATATGTAATTGCAATGGGGCAGGAAGTGTCTGCTATTGCATTATGTTTGCAAAACTGTGACAGCATCACTTGGACAGATTGAACTCAGGCAAGGTAGTGCAGGCAGCTGCTGGGTATCCCTCATCCATGTGGAACCTGCTTATCCGTGGACAGCTAAGCCTTGAGCCGAAGGGACTGGTGCATATACACAGAGACTGTTAATCAAGTAAGCACGAGAAATACAACCAAAGGTAAATGGAAGTGAAAAACAGGATCTAGTGGAGCATGTGTTAATCTCGTGGAGATTTTGCCTTCTGCAAAAGCATATTTCATATTGCTCCTGAGGAGTATGAACTGTATTGCTCTCAACCTACATATAAATGTGTTCATAGAGTAAATGCAGTTACAACCTGGGCAAAAAGGCTGTTAACTAGAAAAGCTTATGAACTGAGACCTGTGATTGCTCTCAAACAGTTGTAGAGACTTAGGTAAGCTGTATATTAGTAATTTTTCAGACAGTGTTTAACTCTTCAGCTTTCAAATCAGAAAAGTCTGGTAGAGGGAAGGAGGAGATCAAGCCCAAGTTCTGAAGTTTCTATTTTTCTCTGTGATGGCTGGTAAACAAAAGTCATTCTCATAAATTGAGCATGCAATGTTATTTGCATGGTTAGCAGGGAAAACTGGGAGGAAGAATTCAGCGTTCAGGAAAGCACTCTCTCCTTGGTCATAGACTGATAAAATTGCAAGAGGCTGAAAACAATAAAGAGTAAATATGTACACACCATTATATTTACTTTCTAGGAATAGAAAATGTTGGAGTTTTAAATGCTTAGTTGTTAGTGTGAAATTATGCAACTATTAAATGTCTTAATTTGCATAATTTTTCTCTCATACAAGCCCCGTTTTGAGCACTTCCTCATCTGTCCATTTGCAGATGATGTGGATTTTGATTACCCTGGAGTCTGAAGGGAAGGATAGTTCTCATAACATGTAAACAGCGTTACAGAATCTTCTCTTCCTGCACAAATATATGAGCAAAATCAGAAATGCCTTTGTAGGTAGCCAGGTGTCTGTGAAAGCACGAACATCCACAAATCATGTCACACATGGCAGGGTTAAGTAAGAACCTGCAGGTCAGGATGGAAGATACCTAAAGGCCACAACTTTCAGGTCCAAATGACAGTCTTCTGACAGTTGGATGTGGTATTACCGATAAACTATTTATGGCTCTGCATGAGTGGGGTGCTCAGTGGCACGTTGGCACAGCACTGAGCCATGTCAATGTGAGAGTGCAGGGTGCCACTATCCAGGGAACTCTGCAGATACTTGCACTGCACGTGTGTCCAACAGAACAATTGTGCTGGTACTTCATATTGTAAATAAAGCAAATATCCAGCTCTGGGTAATAAAAACTTTGATTTTCGGCAATATTTTAAATGGGAGCTACCAGTAGTGCAAAGGAAACAGAGGGAATGGAAGAGAGGATTAGGCTACTTGATGTTTTTACGTCAGTTAGTGACTGGAAAATGTTTTAAATGGGTGGGAATACACACACTTTCCTCTGTGAAATCATCCAAGTGCGTGTATGTAAACACTTGTTCCCTACAGCCAATTTAATCTGAAGGGGTGTTGTGATTAGATTCATGCTTTGAAATAATCCTTTAGAAAGTCAGTTTCTGCATGGACATAATTAATGATTACTGGTGTAACAAGCATAGCTTCTTCCCCAGCTTCAGGAAACACTGTAATAGTTTGACAGATAAAAGATACATATTCATTTTAGCTGAACTTAAATAAGAACTCTATTATGTCTGTCTTTAAACTACAAAGGCACATATAACTGTACACAGAATCCTTGAAGATAGCCTTTGTCTAGTATTTAAGAGTGTTAAAGCATCTCATACTGAGACTGCAACTTCAGAACTTGTACAAGTCAACAGCTGTGACCTCAGCCAAGCAGGCAACTGAGTTTTCAGATAGCAAGCTGTGCCTCATTCTTCTTTGGCCAGAGCTATGTATATTTAATTAGTGTCCTCTCACCTTCACGCTACGTGTTTTCCCACTTGACGGTTCCTGGCATCAAAAGAATGTCCTTGAGAAAAAGTCAGGCCTATTGACTCCTAAGCATATTATTTGACTTGCTGTTCCAGTAGTCTGAAGAAAGAGCTGGAAATAATGAAAGACACTGCAATGTGGAGCTGCCTTAACTGACAGTGTCAGGTGGGTCGAAGCTATTGAACAGTTCCTATTAAATTAGCTTACCTTCATCTCAGCTAGTTAAAGCTGGCATGCTGACAAATTAGTTGCTTTCTGTATATAAAAGAGAAGAGGCAGGATGAGATTCCCATTTTGTAGCTTAGTGACAGTAGATATGTCACATCACAAGGTCAATAACAATCTGTCCATGGAAGAAATGTAAATGTTTGGCTGATGTCAATACATTCTGGATTAGATTGTGAAATATTCATTCCTATAGCAGATGAGCTCATTTGCACTAATAAAGACCACTTTATTCCAACCCAGTTAATTACAATGCTTTATATTGTCTGTTTTAAAATCTGATTACAGCTTTTGTTTAGCTTTTCCAATATTAGCTCTTGCGCATTCTATATGCTATTTCTATCCAAAGAGTGTTAATGGAGAAAGTTAAGGGACATGCTTGGAATGTGAAAAGGGTTAGGGGGTTATTTATTTATTTTTTTCTCATCAGAACAGATGGATTTTACAGTTTTCTTTAGAGGGTGACTCTGAAAGTGTCATGGGCTGTGTTTTAAATTCAAGCAGAAAACATTATTGAAGTTGGTTGCTTGCTGTAGATGTAGATTATCTCATATGGCTAAACTCAGATTTTAGGAATCAAAATGCTGTCAAACTGTTTTTCACCACATTATGGTAAGTGTTGGGGATGCTTCGTTGCTGCTTTTGACATACTCACTTCAGACTCCTTCACTGCAGGGTTTAATCCTAAATTGCTTGCTGACTAAAAGGACTGGATTTCATCTTTTGGGAGTAATCTCTGGTAAGGACATCGTGACCTGTGTTTAAGCACTGTTAGATTACACTGCTAATTACTGCAGAGCTACCTGGTAATGTTCTCCATTAAGTCACTGTTTCTTACACACCAGAGTGAACTTTGTAGATGTTTTGAAATTAAAGTATTTTGAAATTTAATTACTGAAAGCACCACATAAAATGAATATATCATTTTTGAAGGGCTGGTAAAATTTCTTCTTTATGAGTGTCTTTTGATATGATTGTTCAATTCTGTGAACAATTTCTGTCTCTTCCTCTTCATAATATTTTTTTTAAGTTTTTTATTTTTTTTTTAAATGAGAACATGTGAGTATTGTAATTATGGCCTGGAGCACAGTACTGAACTTGCTTTTATTATTTTCATGATGTCTGTAAATCTGCGAAGTTTCATTTTCACTGAATTTAGTCTTGCCAAGTCATTAGGGCACAAACCAAAGCTCCAAGTGTACAACTTCTGATCTGGAAAAGTGCTGTACTGCATAGGGCTTAATCTGAGTAGAGGTGAAGACGTTTACCACCTCAGTGGTTACCAAACCAAACAGAAAGTTTTGATGTCTAACTTTTCAAGTAATAAGATTATTTTTCAACATATTTTGAGAATTTAACAGAATCACATGATCTGAATCTCATTTTCCTCTGAGGAAGCTTATGCTAACTGTAACTCTAACTTCAGATGTGTACAGATCTTTTCCATTTGTTTTCCTTTATTTTTGCATTCGTTAAACTCATCTGCATAACTTGACTCACATCTGTGAAATGCTTCTCAGAAGGTGTCTTAATGTCTTTCATTTCCAGCAACCTATGAAACATTTGTATTCAATTCTCTACAGAGTTTATGAGGTGAGGTATGCTTACCAATACCTTTTTTGGCATCTCCTTGATGTGTAGCCAACATGAGCTGTTGTCAGTGCTTTTTTTTCTTCTGTTGCAGAGCCTGGACTCTGCCTGGAATCACACAAGGAATTAGCCTGTACTTGATAATGATGATGCACATGCAAACAAAGTCTCATGTTCAAAGGTGACCTGCAGAAGACACGGTCTCTAGTTAGCACCTTCATCTCTCCCATCACTTAGTGCCCTGGTGCAACATCTGGCATGACCCTGTGCATGCACTGGGCATCCTATAATACCAGAGAACCATTTTATATATAGTGGTTTAATGCATGGAATGGCTATGTCTCTGCATTTCTGTAATCTCCAGCTCCAAATGCAGCCTCAGTGTCCATTCTTCAGGAACTGGCAGCACTCTCATGTGTAGTGAAGGTCTTCCAGGTATTTGTGAACAGGTTAATTAATACAGAAGATAAAATTTTACAGCTACCCTGCAGTTAGACCTTAAATATTGTGCAATTTTTTCACTGGGTTGAAAATCAGATGATGTGCAGTATATTTCCTAGGATTCATCACTGAAGCCCCTCCTTGTCGGACATATTTGCTCTGGTGTAAGGAATGATGTTTTATCAATATTTGTATTCATTTAACAACTATACATCTTTAGAAACTGAAAAGGCACTCATATTGCATTAACATCTTGCTGGGAAAACACATGATCCTCATTATAAATAAATTATCTGGAGTAATAAGTGAGCTGGTGTTGTAGGAAACAACCTATCAGCCTGATGCCTTGGTGTATACCTGGAGGCAGAAAAGAAACAAAGTAACTGCTATTCTTTGCTTCAGATTCTGATGAACACAGAATAGAATATGGAAATACAAAGATATTACAATTATAAATTTTTCATCTAGTGTGCGCAGCAAGCGTGTTCTTTTTGCCTTATCCCATTTTTCAAGCCTTTGAATGTCTTTACTGAGGTTAGTGAGCTGTCTTAATATTTTAAATCAGAAATAGTTGAAATGAGCCATAGGTAGGGGCATCTCTAAATGAACAAGCTCTCAGATGATATTCAGAATCCTTATGACTCTTAACTTGCAGCTCCTGATGTCCTATTTGTATTTGTCTGCCTATTTTTGTCAGAAAGTACAGAGGACATGTTGGGAAATGCAGTGGAAATTTTTAATTTGTGGCATTAACTATAGAAGCTGATTTTAATCTGTGCCTGAGAGAAATTTATTATTGGCAAGCAATTTTAATCAGAAAAGATACGACATCTGCTATAGAGGTATAAAAGTACATAAATATTTTTGTATTCTCAGTAGAAAAATAAACATCCCTGGAATATCTGGTCTGTAATTTTACTTGTAAAACATCTCCCTACTTTTAGCAACAATTATTATTGACAGATACCACCTATACTTTGTGGCACTCCCTTGAATTCAATTAACTGCAGATGATGCCCTGAGGTATCGAAAATAACAACCCACACAAATATTGCTTTTATTTGTCAGGAAAAGTGTTTGTTCTACTGAAGTTAGCAAAGACTTGATTCTTTTTTGTTATGTTGCATGTATTGTTTTATACTGACTCTCAGTTTCAGACTCATCCCTAGAGATTAAGAACAGACGGATATGGGAAGAAGCATAGAACAAATTCTATGCTTTCCAATTGTGGAAGTACTGTTTCATTGGAGCGTGTGTTGAAAAAAGGCAGTTTCTTGAACTCTATCTGCTTCTCAAAAGCTGTTTGGTTGATTAAGGTCCACCACTCCACCAAAATCACATAGATTTTGTCTGTGATATGGATTTTCGTGTCCTTTCCTTTCATACTTCATATTTTGTGATATCTTTCTCCTCCTGTGGAAAAGTAATTAGAAAGAAGTGAAAAAGAGAATAGATTTTGTATGCCATCAGAAGAATGGCTGCTGTGTTCTTTTTAAAGAATGTTTTTTTTGGAGGTTGGGTTTTTTTTGAGACTTTCATGTAGAAATAGAGGTATCAATGTGGCATGAAAGCGATGTACATGAGATTTTCTTGTGCCTCTCTTTTCAGCAGAGAAATGCAAAATGAGAATATGTTCTATAATGAATTAATGGAAAAGAATGCAAATTATTTGGTTATGAAAAGACATTTCTAGCCTAAGTCAGGCTGAAATTCCCTTTTGTGGAGCATAAAAGAATCTTCAAAGTGAGTTTATTACTCAGCAAAACATTTGATCACATGATAATTGATTTTGGTTTGTCATAGCTATTTCTGTACTACTTGAAAAGTCTTAGTAGTATTTTATTCATTTAAAAATATTTATCAAAAATACTACTGCCAAACCCTGTGAAGTTTCAGTGAAAACAAATTAAACTGCTTACTCAGTTACCTTAAGTTAAGCAGCTAATGTGCTGATCCTTGGCTCAGCTCAAAATGAGATGGCAGGGAGTTCAAAAGAGAGTGAGAACTCTGCTTACTCCATAGTTTATAATAAAGTTTGTCTGAAATCATCCAGTATCTCTTGAGGGAATCAGATGGTACAGGTAGCGCGACAGTGACGGGAGACTGTCACATGAGTGACAATTCTGACATGACCAGCAGTGGCTGGTAAAATAGATTTCAGCATGACATCCTGTTTCTGTTGACAGAAGGTATATTGCAGTCGTGTTCTGTGATGGAGGGTATGCTGGCCAGGAAATGTTGGTTATCCCCATCTGTTTTCAAAATGTTTACTGAGATCTGTAGCAATGAACTCAAATCTACAGCATCTCATCCAAAGTACAGCACATAATGGTAGGCAGCGTTAGTTTTGGCTGGGTCCCAAAAGCCTGCCTTGGAAAACAGAACCACCACCTTCTGGCCCAGGAAGGAGGGCTGCCAAAGGTCCTCTTCAGTGCCCCCCTGTGAAGTCACCACTAACAGTAGAACTATTGCTTCCCTACATGGAACTGCAGATGTGAAGTGAGACAGTGTGACACACAGCTTAACAGTGTGACTTCTTTACTGTCAACTCAAACGAGTACTTGGTGGGTCATATATGTTTGCAGGACTGGGACGCTTACCCTGCTCTCAAACTTTCTTTGGCTACATTCGTGCACTTCAGCTGCAGCAACTCTTAAATCTAAGTTCCACCACTGCAGTGGGAATTACTCAGATTGCAACAGTTACCAGTGGTTTGGAAAACATTAATGACTGTACTGGAGTATGAGTGGGTAACGGCCAGAAGATGAGGGAGCTTGAAGTTTTGGTTATTGCCTCGACTCATGAAAACTTAAGAAATAACTCATTCTTGAAGGATCAAACAGTAAATATTTAAAATTCCTCTTTCACTTATCTCCTGCTCTCAGTTTCATGCAGATTTTCTGGTCACAAGTTTCACTAGACTGCTTTTATGTATTCAGACACAGTGCTACTGAAGCGCTGCTGCTGAGCTTACAAGTTTTCTCAGAAAAGCCATGAAGCAGGGGCAAAATACTAATGGGATGCTTTGACACCACTCCATCAAATATTTAACCTTTTTCGTTTCTTCTTCACACACTAGTTATTCCAGCAGCTCCACTTTAATTGTTTAGGGCTCAGTTCTCATAAAGTGGTATACTTGTGACCCACTTTTAGTGCCATCTTATCCTTAACAGGCGACATGGGAACTGGTATAGCTGCAAGAGGCTTCCAGGTGCTTCTCAATGCTCAAAAAAATTGCTGCTCTAACATTCCTCTGATCCATCTGAAGAACTCTTCCATTCAGGTGGTTGAATTTTCACACTGTGTTTTTTAATTTGGCCATCAAATAGTTTAAAGGCAAAAGAAGAATAGATCTCCATTTTAGTAAGAGAGATTTCAGGCTCTGTATTGGCCCCAAATTTACAGATATTTAACAGATAAATTTTGCATCCATGCTTTTGTTAATGTCAAGAGGTTCAGTCTCTGTCTCAGGGAGCCTGATAACTCAAGCTAGTTTCATTCATGATGTCTGCTGTCCTGGTAGTTTATTATAATTACTGGGTGTATTACCTATTTTAATTAAGGTATACTAATGCTACTGCTGGTTTAAAATTGTCGTCAAGTAGCAATTTCTGTAGAGAATGTTGCTGAAAGCTGCCGGGCCCACTACCTTAGAAAAGAATGTTGCTTCTCACTGTGAGCTAATTTAGAGCACAGGAACAGTATGTTTGATAGTGAAGGGTCTTAGCCTTGCTTCTGGTACCACGTTGTGTGAAGAGCACGGGGGAATGCAGGAGGTTCTGAGTCCACTGCTAAAGTTTGCCACAATACAGGTCTCCTCTAGCCCAAATTTTGTATCCAGCCTACCAGCAGACCGTGTGGTTATTGGCAGTGAGAGACTGCCACTACTTTGTTCTAATTCTAGATGGAAATTGCTTGCCCCATCTCTGCTGTGTGAAATGCAGCTGGTAATAAACTGCCAGCTTGCTCACATTTCCATTGGCCTTATAAATTGCAGAAAATGCTTCATGTGAGGGAACAGTACCACTATATGCTTTTCTGAATAGAACTGACAATTATAATGAAATCTGCTGCTCCTTTTTCCATTATATACTCTTGCAAGACAGAGAAGTGCTTATGTATAGAGTTTTATCTGAGTCTGCTGATAGTAGTGAAATCTTTTGGAATCTTGATGGAAATTCAATCGCTTCTCTCACAGTTTCCTCACCAGCTTTGTACATGTTCTTTCAGCAGTACCCCAGTTAAACCTAAAGATATGGGCAGATTTTCATTCAATGGTCTTTTCAGACTTCCCCCCCTCTAAAGATTACATAATTATTCTGGAGAAAGAGTGGATTGCATAGAAAGTACTTTTTTGTGTCAGTTCTGATATTTATTTTACAGTGTGCATTCATCTCCTGATAATTATTCAGTGCTCTATACTAGGATAAGGTATTCTGCTGAATACAAACAGTGGTGCAACTTCTGAAGGTATTAAACAATGGCAGTTTCTTTGAAATGAATAGGAGTTGCAGGTATTCTATCTCTGCTTACATGATTATGTATGAATTTTATATTTTATTCTGCTGTCTGTGTGGTACCATTATGGTTCAGCAAACTAAATCTGTGGGGAACAGAACTAATCAGATAGGAAGCTGAAACAGGATATAAATGAGTTCACTACATAGTCAGAGAAGAAATATAAAAATCATATTCATTGCAGGAAGGGAGAGAAGATTAAAAATAGGTGATGTGAAATGTGTTACCGTTGTTCACATCCAAATTAAAGTTAGAACATGGGCCATTCATGAGCAAAAGTATAGGACATGGTTTCAGTAACAATTATCTTGGCTAATCATACTTTGCAAATTATATAAAGTCTATCCTGCAGATTAATTCTGCAGAATTAATCACACTAAATGTTAAGACTAGAAATAGCAGGTACCTTGGTTGGGAGTCCAGGCCCCTCTATCATTAGGAATTAAATTATATAATCCTATTTGCAAATGTTGCAAGCTTTATTTTACAATTAATTAGATTTCATCCCTGGCTATTGCTGTGAAATGGTTATCTAAACACTCTAAAACCTTCCTCTCAGTTTAGGTCTGATCAGGCAGAATTACAGAATCACTGAGGCTGGAAAAGCCCCCTGATATCATCGAGTCTGACCTTTGACTGATCCCCACCTCTTCCACTAGACCATGGCACTAAGTGTCTCATCCAGTTATTTCTTGAACACCTCCAGGGATGGTCACTCCACCACCTTCCTGGGCAGCCCCCTTGGAATGTTTAACAACCCTTTCCATGAAGAAATTCTTTCAAGTGTCCAACCAGAACCTCCCCTGGAGCATCTTGAGACTGTCCTTTTGTTCTGTTGCTGGTTGCCTTGGAGAAGAGGCTGCTCCCCACCTTGCTACACCCTCCTTTCAGGCAGGTGGAGAGTGTGATAAGGTCACCCTTGAGCTTCCTTTCCCCCAGGCAAAGACCTAAGAAGGTCAGTTCAGAAATGTGGAAGAATGGCATCTTATGACTTTGCATCATTTTATTCTATGGTATCCATTTCCCAAATATTGACTCAAGGACATTATGGAGGCCGTGCCATAAATTTAATCCTCCAAAATCTCTAAATTGTGAGATGAGTATAATGTGTTCAGTGAAAAACACACTGCATTTAACAAGTGCATTTAAAGAAAAAAAGAAGAATTAAAAACTCGCCCAATAGTTTTCTTGTATCCTTCTACTGTGGACTGGGTGTCATAGCTACACAACAACTACAAGTAAGTTTAAATATTTTACTACCTCTAATTCATGATGTTTCACATTTCATTAATATCACTTTTTCTGTCTTGGGAACATACAAAGAGGAACCATCATCCCTTTAGATTTCTATGGAGGTAGAAAAATACATTTGTACATGTTTCATTCTGTAAGTGAGTGAGATGCAATTTAAAGATAAAAAAAAAAATACAAGGTATAGGAAAATTTAAAAAAAAGCTAAATACTTCACCAGTTTTCTTTATATATTTGTATGTGCACAATAACTCCAGATTCATTTGATAGTTGCCTATTTGAAAATTATAACATATTTAGCAGGAATATAGCCTTTTGTGTCTCAGAAGAAGGATGGCGTGTGCTGTGTGACATGGATTGAAGTCTTGTAAAATGTAAACAGAAATGGTTGTTTACGTTGGAGGCTGATCCATCAATGAATGCAAGGAATGGGGTTTGAATTCAGTGCCCTCACATGTCACAGTGATGAGGGTGGCTTATGTATTCAGTCATTGGAATATAACTGAACCAAGTTGTCATCAGTTTTCAATGCTAGTTGCTTAAGGCATTTTAATCATTTGTTGAACTAACAAGAGCTGCATTTAAGAAAAGGAGAGCAGAGATAACAAATATGAAATGTGTTTACCAAAAGGTAAAACTTATAGAATTCAATGTTTTTCTTTCTGCTGGAAGTGGAAGACTGTTATTAGTTTCACTAGATAAAAGGATGTCATTCTCCTCTAAAGGTTTTACAGACTTTTTGTTTAGGGTAACATAATGTTTTTCATTCATGGTCCTCTTTGTTGTCTGTTAGGCATAAAACCAAGAGATTATTGCATTGTTGAAACATAAATTTTTGAACAGTGATGTCTTTTTGTGTGCAATCTCAAATTTACTCTGCTCAGTCCCAGAGGTTTGGCCTTATTACTTGTGAATTTAATAACAAAATTAATTGTGGCTCTTATTAAAGAAATTCCTGTTGCTCTAAGGCTATAGGGCCTATATGCTCCGTGCAGTTTGTGTCAGCACTGCATTTGATGTAATACTGAGGAAACAAGGCTGTACTTCAATAAATCCATAGTTTCTAAGATCAAAAAAGACTGTGAATATAAAGCAAAACCATGCAGATATGATTTGTCCTGTAAAACATTTTTAGCTTCCATTATAAGTAACACAGTTCTTGAACACCGATATAGCTATTTGTGGGCAGATATATGTGGCAGTTGGTAGGGTTTAGGAAAGAAAATTAAACTAAATTGTGTATGAAAACAGTGCTTCAGGTAGTCCCTCTGTTGCTAGAAAGTGCAAGGAATCATTTTTCTTCTTAAGTGACTCTTGAAGATCCCAAATAAAAGTACTATCAAGAGTACTATCATTTTACCACACAGACTCTGGTTTTGATTGTCTTTTTGATGATCAGAATAGAAGCAAATAAAATATTCCAGGTAAACAGATATTCACCTAATAGGGTACTAAACATAAAGTTCTGAACTTTTTACTTGATATGGCCTAGATCTGTGGCAAAGCTTTTCTCACATTGGTGTTCAACCAGTCAGAACAATAATGAAATACCTTTTAAATTTTCAAAAGTACTTCAAATTGCTATTTTTTTACAATGCATCCAGTTTTGTATATGCAAGCTACTTTTCAGACTATTTATTTATTACATAAATTCATGATAAATTTGTTTTGGTGAACCTTAAGATTGAATGCCAAGCAAATTTTAACATTTCAGAAGGCACATTTCCCAATGGCATGTGAGCTTTTTGCTGTTCTTGCTAAAGCAGCGTGTATCATGTTCCCACAATCAGTCTCTTAAACACTTCAAGACTTTTTGTTTGTGCTACTACTTATGTGGCATTTGCAAATCTTGCTAGACAGATCATGCTTCCAAGTCAGAAGGCACAAGTTGGCTCTGTGGCAATGCATTATCGCGTTAGACTTTATCCAGTCCCAATTAAACCACATCTTTTTGACATTTGAATCAGTGTTTTAAAAGCATAATTTTTCTTCCAATTTCAGCTTTCTTAATAAGATCTCAGAAAATGTTCTTTGATTCCAGTCTTAGTGCTTTTGAAAAGTTCCACCTTTTTTTTTTTTTTTTTTTTTTTTTTTTTAAAGAAGCAACTTTCTTACAAGAAGTGAGGTCTTAACAGTTGAAGCCATAATTAGAGGTAAATTGCCATCTTAGGGGAAGATTTGTTCCACTACCTCACTCATTTGCAGTAAAATGTAAGAGTTAGTAAAGTGTTATATTACATGTTATGCCAGTTTATATCCATTTGTTTTGTGCCACCCAAGTAATGTGATGAAAGGTAACCCAATTTATTATGACAAACTGTACAGTTAATTAGAACCAAGTTCTGATCAAATCTATTACAACACTAAATCTTCATTTACAGTTAGTAGCAGATGGACTTCATAGTGTACTCTAAATGCATCAGATAGCAGAGTTCAGAATATTACTGTCTTGAAAAGAAACCTTTTATGAATCTGCTTTCAAAAAAATTTACATCATATGACACAGTTAAAGAGTTAATACAGCAACTCTCAGAAAACTAAAGTTCCTTATAAAAACAAAGTTTCCAAAACAAGTCGGTTTTAAAAATATTTTCCTTTATTTGCCATTGGATTTTTATCATTCAATTATCTCCATTTTGTCACTTTTTAAGGAATTCTTCATTGCATTTAGGCACAATCAGTTGCCTTGGATATTTCTGTTTATGTACAGGCAGAAAAAGGTTTTCTCCTTTGCTGTTCTATGTCACTAGTCTGATAAGTGAGATGATGGATGCTGTGAAAGCATTTTATACACACATGCAGCTTCCCAGTCAGAGTTGTTTCATTATACATGGTATGTAACCAAGTCTCAGATAGCAGTTCGATTTTGCTGGAATCCTTCTGCTCTAAAGTTGGTGCCATCTATTTGAACTTCAACTAATTGCTATTAAAAGTTATTCTTAGTGGTTTAGGCACCATGATCAGATACAGTAGAAAATAAAAATAATTTTTAAGTCCTTCTTGCTGACCAAGCTCCTTTCCCAAAGGCCTTTTACCCCTTAGCTAACTTGTCAAGGGAGATAAATACTGAACCACCACATCTGAGGGTTTTTTTAACCTACTGAGCTCTACAGGCTGTCTCAAAGTGTATCTACAGGATGTAGATCTAAAGGGAAGGCAAAAATATCAACCTACTTTTCTCTCCAGCATTAATAAAACCTCTTCCTTTGTCTTCTCATTATTATGCACTGAATTTGAAAGCATATTTATTTTCTTGGCTATTGACTGAATTCTAGTCAGTTCATTTGAAGGTTTGGGGTAACATTTTGGCAGGTCCCTTGTTCGCCCCTCCTTATTGATTTGCTAAAATCCCCAGTACAAGTGTCTGTATTGAGACAGAGGTGATGCATAAAGCAAGTGTGACAGGGGAAGGTCATATAGAAGACATCACTCTGTGGAACTGTGATCTGTGAAAGGCAGGGATGTGTGAACTCAAATTTATAGGCTCTCTGTTGAGACATTTCCAGAATATTGCTCATAATACCACCATACTCCATCAATCATCTTTCTATGGGCTTGTTCTAACTCACTTCTTTTAAAAGACAAGAAAAAAAAGATATTTACAACTTTCCATTTGTATTCTTAGAATGAATTGAAGCTTCATAAGCGCTACTTATGTACTTATACTTTTTTGTTTGATTTATCATTTTGCTACTTTTTCTAGCCCAGCTACTCTTCTAAACATTGCTTATTGTTGAGACTTACAGCTAACATTGCACACAAAGTGCTATCTGATACCAACTCCAATTTAACAGAGTTGAGGTTTTCTCTAATTAGTGCTGTCTGTTCACTCTTAATCAGTCTGTCATTAATCTGAATTTCAATGTCTTTAAAACAACCATCCTGCTATTCCATCAGACTCTGCCCCCTTTAAAGCAAGATGCTCAGTGCTCACATAATGCTCATTTTTGTTCCCTTTCTTGTCCTAAGTTATGATGTGCAAGTCAGATCTCACCATTGAGATGGAATTAGTTTCTGTCTGGCTTTTGTACAGAATTTGAAAAGTCTACTGTCAAAATAATAACATGAATAATCTCCCTGTAACTAGGGAATTATAACTAGGGAATCAGGGCACAATAAGATGATAGAAATACTCTCTCAATACAGGGTGCCCAAAACAAGAAAGCAAATGCTGGTATTTTCAGCCCCTTCATAATTAGGTGGAACTTGGTGTTTTTGTACCATAACTTCATTGACTTGATTAGCTGCTTTAATACCATATCTCTGAGGAAGATCAATTTTCAAAGCTGTGTGCTGGGAATTAATGAAGATACCCCCTTTTCTGTGAGGGAAATGACCAGCTAAGGAAAAACCTAAACTAAAGGATTGCATAGCATTACATGTGAATTGTGCAACAAAGACAATACTAATTTGTATTTTAAAACATCATTCAGCCATTCTGAGTATCAGACACTCTTTATTCTTTTTTAACAATGATACATTTACATTCTAATTTCTAAAGGAAATGAAACAAATCAATGTACAATGGGTTTATGTATCATTCACTAATCAGAGACACTAAATATAAGAGAGCCAAATCAGTCTTTTCAGGCAAGGTTTACTGTCATGTTTTAGAATTTGAGTTTAGTTTTTTTATTTGATTTTTTTCTGTTTTGTTTTGTTTTTTTGCAGCCATGACATTTTCATATGTCTCTTAATTGGTGAAATTTCTTCATTGTTCGTTTCATCATAACGTTGTTCCACTTCCAGCATTCGTTTGGGAGGTCTTCATAGCGTTTCATTTCATTTCAGACTGTGCTGCTCAGCCCACAAGGACCCCTTGCTGGGGACAACCTTATTGCTGGCATATCAACCAGCCCCGGGTGGGAGGGAACACTTTACTGGTAGATTTCAGATATCTCCTATAAAAAGGATGTTCAGTTGTGTGTCTCATTTCAATGCAATGCTTCATAGAAGCCATCTCTCCCTACTTTTGTCTGCTTTTTTGTTCATTCTCTTCACTTAGCCAGGAGGTTTTATTCTAAACTCGTTTTTAGTTCAGTCACTCTATATCCAGAAGAAGGCTTTCCATCCCAGTGTCCTTGCTCAGTCCTTCCTATGTGTCCCTCTCAGTCTTGATGATAACCATATAAGTGATATTTCATGTCTTCCCATACTGTCAGAGTACTTTCTTCTATTTTTTCCACTAACTGGCAGCAGTATCTTAAATTCTAGAATAAAATGGATTTTTTCTGCTAAATGCACTGGTGTGGCTGTACTGAGCCCTCTTCAGCTGCAGCTTTGTTACTGTGTAAGTGCAATCAGCCTGGGATGTATAAAATTTCCTTATGGCAGCCTAAATGTTCCTTAAAATGATCTAGAAAATAATGGCTCTACCTACAGTTAATATAAGCAAATAAATAGGTGAAGTAAAAAGCTTTAAAACACTGGTACACAATTTCTCAAGTTAATTAAGAACCATTTCAGCATGAGGAACAACTGGCAGGGCAGTAGGTCACAGTGGCTCTACGATTATGGCTATAATACTTATTTCCCAATTTTATTCGCACATTGCAGTGACTCATGGAAATTTCCCAAACATGCATTTCTTGAGTCAAGCCTGGTTTCAGTTTGTGCAGAGGCTGTTTTAAGGAGCACAGGGGCAGTCAAGGCGGGTGGGGGTTTGGCAGCCTGGGCTTACCCAGAACTGGTAGGAGGGAGCAGCAAGCTGGGAATTCAGGGGCTGCTCATACAACAATTCCTCAGGGTGGGATCTGAATGGGACTGACCTGTGGAGCGACGGAATGACTTCAGCCTGTGCTCATCTCTGCCCACTGCTAATGAAATACAATATAATAAATTTAAAAGGTGTTGAGCCATGGATTCTATTAAATGCAAAGGAAACAAGGGAAAGCACAATTTCAGTGAAAAATACGCCCATATGTAATTCCCCAGGGACTCACTGTGGTCTGGGGATTAGTTTTGGGATTACTTTCAGAATTTAGCAGTGACTTATCGTGTAATTTTTGGTAAACCATTTAAGCCTGGAATTTTATATTTTCTATTGACAAATGAGGTTGATAGTTTTCTGTCACATACATTAGCATTTGTAAAGCATGCTGTGCCTTTTCTTCTCTACAGTAAAGCAGTTTCTCCTGCTGTCTGGATTTCTGAGTTGGTTTGTTTGGGTTTTTTAAACAATATATTTTCTTTTCTGGTCAAACTACTCATGAAACCTGCCCTCCTATCTTCTAACTCATATATACATGTATGTGTGTGTGTGTGCAAGCAAACCAAAACCATAGCTTTACATCTTTTGATTGAATACATGGGAAATGAACCTGCAAAAACCATACAAATTAGTTCCCCAGAAAAACTAAGTAAGAGAGAAAATAAAAGAGGAATTCAGCCAATTGGTCTTGATTTACTAGTTGCTGATACCACTTCTGTTTAGAGACACCTGGTATGTGAGCTATTAGACAGGACTTTGTGGATCATGTAGGGGTTTTATTTGTTTTTTTTTTTTGTGTCTGCCTCTTAATTCTCTGTTTCTTGGTCATACATTAGGGGTGACTACATGACCTTCCGGTAATCTTCATCTGTTCTAACCAAGACTAGACCATCTGTACAAAGGCTGAGCTGGCTTGCCTTCATAGCTGTTCATTTCCAGCATGGTGGGAACACTTCTGCTGTTACCAGTCTCCATCCAGACTTACGTATTACTGGATATCCATTCAAAAACTCAGACCTACTGAGGGGACAGCAGTTGGTGCAGCTGCAAAACCTTGTGCAAAACCTCCAGTAGGTGTGTAGCTTTCCAAGCTGTGCAGCCTCCTATAAAATGAAGTTTGGGAGCAGGGACTGCTGTCATCACACATTTGTCTGTATCGACTCCCCAAACAATCCTCCTAGGTGCAGAAAATAAAATGGTTTCTTGTTTACCTAAGGTAAGTGAATAATTCATTACCATTTCACATGTCTTATCTTGGTAAGTCTACAAATGTTGTGGTGGGTGAACTCAAACATGTTAGTGCTGCACTATTTACTACTAAGTTAACTTCTGTGTAACAAGTGTTGGTGTTCACTGCGGGATTGGGTCTCACCTATACAGCAGGAACAGCTTTAATGTATTTCTTGAGCTGAGTGAATAATTCATCAGTATTTTTGCATGTCTTCTTGCTGTCAGTCCACAAACATCATGCTGCAGAAACTTAACATTTGTCTTATGCTATTTACTACTACATTACCCTGCACATATCGGATGTCACTGCTCACCTCTCTGCTGAGTATCAGCTGTCTACCAGCAAATACTTTCAATTTACTGTAGCAGCATTGCTGAGCAGCTGGAAAATAATTTTTCTAACATGTGGCAGAACAAATTATTGCACAGGAGGGGGTTAATGGAATTGTCTGCCAGAGGAATAAATAATTGAAAGGACATGGATCTACTTATTAGCTTGAATAGAGGCTTGATGTCCTAAATTATACCTTGTTAGAGGTAGGGAGCTTTTGCTTTGTTTCAACAGAAGCTGAATTCACGAAGCAGTGTCAGTAGACCTGATATTTTTGTCTGCCACATAGATCCTAAGAAGTTGAAAAACTAGAAGTTGGAGCAATTCTCACTTACAACAAAGGTACTATTAATTTGCTCTATGAAAACTTTTCTCTGTTGCAGTGACATGACAGAGCCAGAAGGGCTAACAGTAAGGTGCCATCTTTAAAAACATAGCTAGATATTTTATTTTGGTCTGGCTAATGCTGCTATTAATGACAGGACTCTGTGAAATTTAAACTTCTTGCTGAGTTCTTTGTATAAGGTTTTTCATATGTTATTTTTTAAATGAAGCTATTTAAGTGATATAGCACAGCCAGTTGCTGCTTTCATATTAAAAGCTTAAAATAAACGATGTCATGCAGTATGAAGTTGTACCAGTTTTTCTGGAGTTGTTTGTCAAAATGACATGGTTAGTTAAAATTTCATTTCTACATACTCTTTTTTTTTTTTTTTTTTTTTTTTTTTTAAAATAAGAAACAAAAAACAAGGCTGCTGCTTAGAAGAATACTTATCCTCTGAATTTTTTTGTTCTATTCATTTCATAGCAGTACTTACAAAAATAATCTTATATGATTTTCCACAAGGAGGAAGGAAGTGTTTTCTTAAAATTAAGGTTTAGAGTTTTTTAAAGAAATAGAATTAAATTATTATTTTTTGAAGTGTAACAGAGTGGAAACAAGTCAAGGTATAGAAATGACCAAACACATTTAGACATTGTTTTTGTTCTAAAATGATTATATAATAATATTTGGGCAAGAAGGCTGGCTATTTAAAATCAAAACAAATAACTCCTTGAAAATATTATGTACTTCTATGTATCTCCAAGCTGAAAATGAATTTTGAGTCTTCCTGTAAGCAAATTAAAATACAGGTTACAGACTTCCAAAATTGGCTTATATAAAAACTGATTTCACTCCTGATGATTTTACTGAAGACTTGTGTTCTTCATTCAATCACCTTGGAGTGCCAGGCTAAAGTTAATCCTGGGATTCTGATGCAGGGATGCTCTACAGCAGAATTACCCATAATTGCCTCAATTCCTGCTGACTGGTTATTTTTGCACCAGCGACTCAAATTAGGCACAGCTGGCCCAAGCAAGTTGGAGTTTAATAACAGCCAATTGTCACAAACTCGCTGACGGTCAATGTTTTTGTCTCAAAAGGGTGAAAGGAACTGTGACAGTTCTCCCCCCTCTCCCTCCACAGCTCCTGAACAAGGAGGTGTCTTCTTTCTGAAGCTGAAGAAACAATAAGTTGAGTAAGCTTCTTCCTGTGGGGAGATGTTCTTTTCCTGCTATGAGCAGTTGCCATAATATTGAGGTGTCTGTACAAACCACATGAATATTTGATGGGTCTTAACAACAAAGGACAAAAAAGACCCAGTTCATTTTTGTTAACAGGCATTGTACATTGTCCCAGTGAAAGTGAAAAACTGAAATGAGGCTTAAATTGAGAGACTTCTTACTTGAGGGGTGGGTCACTCAGACAGCAGTGTAATTTTACATTTCAAATGAGTCTGACAGTGCTTGTACAGGCACCATGATAGCCCTTTCTTGAAACTTGGTTGATTTTACCAAGAAACAGCATTGGAATCCAGAATAATGAAATATATCAGTCCACAAATCAGTCAGAGGAGAGTCTTACTGCTGAACAGGCAACTGTCTGGATCTTGCTGTCCCTCCTGATTGCTGCTTCTAGAATTTTGCATAAAATGGGATCTGATGCTCCTTTTCTTAGTAGAGATGGGAATGTCTTTTGTGGCAAACTTGGCAGGATCACCTTTTTAATGGACTTCTAGTAAAGATTGCAGTCTGTGAAAACAGACTGAAAATATTTTGAGAAATCAGCTGCTGCGTAAATCCATGGGTTTATGATGTCTAGTTTGAAGGCAGTGCTTCAGCTGCATTTTGTTCTAACAAAGTCACAGCCTTTTGCAAAATTCCTTGCTTAAATTCCTGCTGGCTGTATTGTAATGGTGTGAATGCTTGTTCCTGCATAAGAGAAGTTAGATCCATTTCTATGTTTGCTTCAGTACTCACCTGTCTGATTAATATGAAAGAATCCCTTGAAGTTAATTAATGTTGCATCAAAGAAGATCACTGATGACAAAAGCCAAATACCAAAATTGGTGAATGAAAATCAGTATTTCTACTTTGACTACCTAAAAACTATCTCAAAACAGTAACTGTGCATTCAAAAGCAATGTGCAATGCAAACAGGCATGCTGGAAATAGTTATAAATTTATTACCAGAATATATAGTGAATCCAAAGATATTTGCTGTGTATGTCTTTCTTCATTATTGTGTGAGACCTTTAAGAATCACAAATGCCAACACAGACAGAATATTATGATGTCCTCAAGGGTAATTTGAATAAAAATTCCCGAGAGCCTATAAATCTATTTGAAGGTGATAACCTAATTACCACTATGCCTGTCAAATCTCAAGAAAAGTGATAAGTAAAACAGTAATTCTATGAAATATGGACTTTTACTTATCTGGCTTGACCTTTCCTCCTGCTCTTTAACCCTTCTGCCCTTCAAGTCTGAAAAAATTGTTGCATACAAAGAGTACTACAATACAGCCTTCGACTTGGTAGGCTGGAGATGTTGAGCACTTCAATACCGCCTTGAATCCTTCACCCACTGAGGATTAGTTTGGAAGCCAACATAACAAAATGAGCAAAACGTGCTTGTGTTCAATTGACCATTTGTCCCTTTGTGAAAAGAAAGGTTCCGTGGGACAACAGACCCTGAATGACACTTTGAAGCTAAATTTTGGAAGTAATGTGGCCAAAAAGAAGTTAGCTGAGGGTGGACTGAGCTCTGTAGTGCCCCAGTTAGTGACTTTCAGCTTGGAAACTGGGTCATTCCTTGGCATTCCTCAAGTATTTTTGTGTTGCAGTACAGGGAAACTCAAAGAACTGAACAATAGGCACTTAAATCAAGGTCAGTTAGTTAGTTTGTTAGTTTGTAACAAGTTAGTTTGTATCACCTTTCTTTAATCAGTGTAGGTCTAGAACCTCTGGTGACCTGTGTGGATACCAGCTGTCAGTGTAAAAGCTTGACCAGTTCCCCTTAATGAGAACCCTTGTTTTTCAGATATACGCTTAATAAACATTCCAATTAAATTCATGGACCAGTCAAGTATCCTAAATGATGGAAAGGGTGATTAAATTTTAAAATTAGCAAAGTGATGGAGAGAGAAAAAAAAATACCTGCAATCCTTAATGATATGACTTTTATACAAAGCTGACAATGCAAATCAAGAAATTGCACACCAAATTCAACACAAATGTATTAGATTGAAAAAAAAATAATAGACTGGATAATTTTTCATGCATTAATTAATTTCTGGTGAGTCAATAATATAGCAAACATGAAGGTTTTCATGGGCATATCTGAAAGGATCATTTTCACTTGAAAATTCACTGGGAAATGTTCAATGAATTTGCTCTATAAGCTTATGCAGTCTATTTTAGAAGCCCATAAGAAATGCTTTGGTTTATCTGTGATTTTCTCTATTTGGCAAGGGGAGAGTGAAGAGGGATATATATGTGTTATGTGTATGTATGTATAAGTATTAGGGAATGATTAATGAATACACTTATTAGAAGAACACCTGAATTATTTAAAATGAAGCTGTAGATAGCTTTCTGGTTTCTGTCTGGCACTTTAGTAAGGTGTTCTTGACAATGATGTGTGCTTGTTAGGGGTTTTGTTGGTTTGTGAAGACATTGGAGAACAGATAAGCTGTTGCAGTGAATTTCTCTTTCTGATGCTTACCTGAACTTGAACTTGAAGTCATTTATTTTTGTGTTATCATTTACTTGCTTGTAGTGACATATTTGGTCTTTGAAACCTATAGTTGTTAAAATGAGTGATTAACTGAGATCACTAGTTGAAGATTAGAAAAAAGTGAGTTTTAACCTTCTTCTAGGCTTAGTTTTCCCTCTTCATGTAACTATTTCTTTTCTTGCTTGAGAGCAGCTCTAGACCCCAAGACGGATTTCAGTGTTTAATTTATTTTCATTTTTGGTAGGCTTCATTCCCGAAGTGCGAAATAAACTCTGCTGTTTGTATTACAATTTTATTATCAGTAGCTTTCAGTGTATTCAGTACTCTACTTTGTAGTACCAGTCTTTGGAATACTAAATCAAGAGAGGTTATTCGCTGGCAGTTCTTCTTTTGTCTGTCAGTTTGGATTTATTTTTTTCCATGCACATAATATTTAGAAAATTTAAGGCTGCAAGAGACCATCTGTGGTTGTGCAGTCTGACTCCCTGCTTTACCTGATTACAGAATTTCATTTACATCAAATCCAAAACTTTCCTGGCTAAGCCCAGACAGCTCCTTGAGAGTCATGAAAAGCAATTTTTAAGGCAACTCAGAACTGAGAAGTTTTGTATAGGACACAAAAATAAAGGGGCCTTTGGAATTGCCAGCCCAGGTTGCAATCAGGTGGATACAAACCACATTTAAGGGAAGGAGGGTCCTCAGAGCCCTTCAGCTGTTGTTTCCCTCTGTTGGCTTTCTGAGGGTCAGCCTTGCTGAGCTTTTCCTGACCAGCTGAGGACTTGTTTTTCAATCTGAGTGGTGTTCATTACTCTGTTAGATAAGAGAAGTCTCATGTTTGGCTTTTATCTTCCCCGTGTGCTTTGGCCATGGTTTCTGTCCCTCCACCTCACTCTCATTCCTGTCTATGGAATTCTGCGTGCTGCCCATTTAGCCCAGATACAACGCTGTATTGTACCACGTGGAAAAATTCCATGTCTTGGCTGACACACATCTCTGTTGTAGGATCAGCTTCTGTGGAGTAACGTACTGTCTGTCTTCAACCTTTTAAATTGTTTCAGAGGTATTTAATCAAAAGACTGGGGTTAAGCTTTTGTTAAAATGGGTTTCTGGCCGTGGGAATTCTTTTGTGTCCAGTTTCTACTCTTCACTACATCCATACTCACTGACAAGTGGCTACTTTACCCCTCCTTATTCATGTTGTCAACTCACACTGCAGATAATTATAATTACAGGAAATGTGTTTATTTGCTACATGTATTTTAAGTGTTATTAAAAAAATTCCATAAGGTTCCAGAAGGTTAAACCTAGTTGAGAGGAGACTGACCTCAAAGTACCTGTCATGAGGTTCCAGGCTTGCCTCGAAATATGAGATAGTTTTCCATGTCACAGAGAAAGAACAAACTTTTTTTTCCCCCAACAAAATAGAAATTATGTACTTGATATTTTTCCTGAAAAGTACAGCAGGTGAATAGTTCAGCAGTTATGTTAAAAGACCTCATTAGGCAAGCTAATTAAATGTGGCTGGAGCAGGGAGCTCTTTATTTCTGGTGCAGTAGTTGACTTCTAGTTGACTTATCTTGAAGATGTGTCTGTGTGCCTTTTTAGATGCCAGAAAGCAGCTTACAACCAAAAGAGTTACAGTGTCATTATGGAAGCATACCTATTTCAGAAGTATGCGGCTTTCTTTTTATTTTTATTTTTATTTTATTTTGGTTTTCTGCTGCAATTTTATTCAGTGCCATCTGCTTTTCAGCTCTGTTTTCTCTATTTTGTTTCCATCTTTAGGCTGTACCAGAAAGAACTTAAGTTTTATATGTTTCTAAGATACCAGGTCCACTTGTGATGACGCATATTGCAAACAATTGACATTTCCTTGATCTTCTATTATTCCTGAAAACAGAAACATCCACAGAGACTCCTAAAGAAGGGAACTATTTCTCCAGACACCACTTTTGCACAGTTCAGATGCTTTAATCTAAATTTTCAACAAGAGACTTTTTAAACTAAATTTATATAAAAATACTATAGCTTAAACAATATATTTCTAAGGAAGTCTTGTAGATTTTATTAAGTTACAGAAAATTCAAATGACATGTGATTATTATGCTCTTTGGAGTTATAGATTGGAAAATGCATTTATCAAGTACTTAAGGCCATCTCAGCTGTACACCCATCCAAATGGAAGATACTCTTTGTTGTTAGAGGTATAATAAAATAACAGGATTATTGCGCTAGCACATTTTACTTTCTTAAGTGCAAGCTTTTCTCCTCTTAGCTGTGATTTTTGATTGCCAAAGCTTATTTCATTGGCAGACATATCCCCTGAACACTGTACTGCTTTATCTATTTAATTGTGTTTAAGTTTGTAAGGACAAACCAGACTGTAATTAACTTCCAGGAATAAAAGACATTTTATGATTTCCAGTAGCTGAAAAAGGACAGGCACCATCAAAGTACATGTTGCAAACAGACAGCTGAAAGTCCTTGAGCCCAGACTTGTACCTCTCCTCTCCCAGAATAAGCAATGTCCAAGGGATTCCCTTTGTTTCCTCAGCTAGCAGTGCAAAACCAAGTGAAATTTATCTTTCTTCAAATCTGGAGCCAAAACCAAAACTGAAAGGTTTAGCTGATGACAAAGAAATGTTACTGCAAATTGTTAGGAGACCTTTTCTCCAGATTTTGCGTGAATCTTCAGTGCTTTTTAAATATGAATTCATATATTTTCTGGAAAATATGGAAAATTATATTATTTGTAAATGTGCTGTCTTAAAAGTAAGATTCTGTGCTCTAGAGTGATGTACTTCCAGACTTGAGGTCTGTCTTATTTGACATTTTAAACTAAGTGCAAATAAATTTGAAATAAAGATACAGTAAAATATTTCCACTTCCTTGACATTGTGGATTATTTCCACTTACAAAGTGTTTGCATCCTGTAACTATGAGAACAAGTTCATAAGGACTTTAAGACCATAAAATCACAACCTTTGATCATTTTAGCTTAAATAATTAGGATATTTTACCTCTAGGATAATTTTGCCCCTTTTTTACCACTGAGGGGCTGGAAGGGATTCAGGATTTTGCTCAGGATTTTGTAGTTAACATTAACTCATTAACATTAATATTCTGCATTTTGGAAGCATATTGAGGTCACCATTTGCCCTGGCTTTTTCTGGGATTTATCTGTCTGCCAGCATGATGCGGGAGTTGTGCTGCAATACTTCTTCGATGAGTTTAGTTTTTATCACATCTGAAAGCAAAAATGTGAGTTGTTTCTGAAATTGATTGCAAACTATTTTACTGCCATAATTTTTAGGATAAGGGAAGACTTTTAAACTGTAATGTCCTTAATAGTAGGCAATTAATAAGTAGATAAATTGGAAAGGAACAAAATTAGTTCGGTTTTTAACTGATTCACTTCTAGTCATTCTCTATCAGAGTTCCAGAAAAAGCCTTAAAAAGGTGAAATCATTTCCAGTAATGCAGGAGAGGATGGGAAGATTCTTAATAAAAAATATAAGCAGTTACCAATGTTTAATTTTTCAGCAAATTTATTATATACTGAAGATTTTTTAAGTGCTATTACTAGCATATATATGGCAATATACTTTATTACATTATCCATTGGTAGGATGGTTTGCAGCATTAAGTTTATGTACTTTGTTCGGCTTTGGGCCCCTCCCTACAAGAAAGACACGGAGGGGCTGGAGCGTGTGCAGGGAAGGGAAGGGAGCTGGGAAGGGGCTGGAGCAGCAGGAGGGGCTGAGGGAGCTGGGGGGGCTCAGCCTGGAGAAAAGGAGGCTCAGGGGGGACCTTCTGGCTCTGCAACTCCCTGACGGGAGGTTGTTGTGGTCCAGTTTAGATACAATCAAGAAAAGGGGATGTGAGCTACCTGCCCCAAGCAGATGCCTTGTGTTCTTGTGTATCCAGCAACAACTACCAGCATTTCAAGTAGAACTTTACAATAACAAAGTGTTTTCATTTTTTCTTATGACTGACAGTTCAAAAGATAGCATACCTATGCAGAGTTACACTTAACGAAGTGCTTTAAAAAAAGCCAACCTAAAAACCCCCAAACCAGTTAAACACACAGTCACTTGATTTGTCACAGTCTGAAGCTGCCTATTAAAATATTCTCCACAAAGGGATCAAATTAAAACTAGGGCTTCTGAAGGTTTGAAACTTTTTTTGCTGCCATGACATTTTGTATGTTTGGTAGTTGGATTTATTCCAGCTTTTGGTTTCTTTATCATTGTTTGCATTGTAAAAACCAGGTGCTTATCCAAGGATGTACAGCCTTTAACTTTACTTAAAAAAGTATTTGTGTGACTTAAGAAAAACTTTTGGGGCCTGATATTGGAGTTTACTTTCTCTTCAGAAAGCTGGCATTTCTGAACAAAGAACAGTAACTTGGTCAAAACTCCCAGGTTTTTAAGCACACTTTCCATTGTTGGGTGTAAGAATACAACCTCATTCTTATTAAGTAGGGTTATAGAAATAAGTCATGTATGGATAACTCTATTTTTAGTAGATATTTAAAATACTGCAGGCAAAGGCAATGACAGATATATAAAATTAACATTAACCATCTCATTATTTCTGTGTATTTCTTTTCCTCCCTCTGACAAAACTGCAGGTATCCTTATATATGGAAACCAAGTAGATTTTTCTAAAGACGGTTTAACATCACATGTCCTCAAGTGTCACATGCACAGGTTTTTGAACACTTCCAGTGATGGTGAATCCACCACTTCTTTGGATAGTCTGTTTCAATGCTTTACAACCCTTTCTGTGATTTTTTGTTTTTTTTTCCCTAGTATCCAATCTAAATCTCCTCTGGTGTAACTTGAGACCATTTCCTCTTGTCCTGTAGCTTGTTACTTGGGAGAAGAGACTGACATTTCTGGAAAAAATTTTGTTGATGTTTCAGTTAATTCCAGAATAATAACTGAAGTTAATGAGAAGCAGATTTTAAAATATTTTTGAATGTTTAGTCCTTTATTCTCCATGGCTATCATCACAAATTACTCCACTGATAAAGTTGTCCACCTTTTAATTTGAAACCAGAAGAAATTTGGAACATATAATCAAGGCTTGTCTAATGGCATGGGTGGGTTTACTGATTTTAATTTAGTAGGTCTCAATCAAATACTTCAGCTGGTTTTGAGATACAAGTGAAAAACCAACTTCCTTCAGTACTTAAGAAGACAATAGATCCCTAAAAAGAGGATTGTTCACAAATGGATAATCGAGAATGTTCCCCATAATCAAAGTATGGCAGGAATTTTACAGCCACAAAATGCAGGTCTTTGTTCTTGTGAATTCTCCATATGTTTCAGTTTAGGATGAACAGTCATTGATCCATACCATGATTTAAAATCTTTGGTTTAACGCTTTTGTCTTTTACAGTCCACAGTACAACAGGGCATGACCAGAGCAAATCTGAGTAACAGTGAAAAAGTGATGTTAGAAACTCAAGAGCTGAGAAATGCAAAAAGCTGAGACTGCCACTGTGGAGAGGAAGTGGGGAAGAGGGGAGACATTAAAAATTATCACATAAAAATAAAAAGAGGGCAAAATTTTGTACTTCACAGAAACAGCATTGTGTAAGTTTCATGAAAATTTCAGGGGTTTTGTAAGTGGATGCTCATTTTCCACTCATATACATATGTGAGAGCTTGGCTATTACACCATATTAGCTCTGATTTCACAAGCTCCAGAAAAACCACAGTATTTGTCTCTATGGTGGTGGCAATGTCTATTAATGTTATCTTTTGTGATTTCATCTTCTCATAATGTCTGAGAGCTCTGCCTTAAACTAACAGTCTGTGATTGTGACCAGTGAGATAAAAATTTCAGTGAGATAGAGAAAACTCACACTCCTATGTGTGACAAATTGCAATGACAAGGCTGTGTTGATAGCAGCTCATGATGTGAAATGAAATCACAACCACAATACCATAAAGATGTGTGCTTAGGGCATCTTTAGAGAGCTTGAAGTGAAAGAAGATATGGTCAAAATGTCTAGTAGACACTGTGTTCCTTCCCTGCACTTCATTTTATTGCTACTGCTGGTCAGTACTGCTTCATAAAAATGCTTCATGCATTTCAGATTTTTTTTTTTTTTTTTTTTTTTTTGCTTTGCTGTGTGTCTTTATTCCAGTTCCAGTGTAAAGGATACAACCAACACAACCAACATTTGAGAATTAGCTAATTTCATTATGCAAATACTATAATTGCTGGACTGTGTGACATAGCCATTTGATTTGATTCATTCCATTGGCTGAATAATCCATTTGAAGAACAGACAACAGGAAAGGATAAATAACAGCAGTTACAGAATGAACTCTGTGAAACTTCAGGGAGCTGCATCAATTTCTGTATTCATATTAGCGATTTATGACTGACAAAGTACAAGCTGACAGGAGAAGTAACTTTGTGAATCTCTTCTGGATATTAAGGGGAGAAGTTCAGTTGCTTAAATATTGAAATCCAAAGCCTTTTTCTTCTATTAGAATTTTATTTTATTAAAGACAGTTTTGAGGGGTATAAGGCAGGATAGATGGTGCAGCAGCTTGAGGCTACAGATGAACATGGAACAAGAAACCTATACTTTCATAACTGAATTATCGAGTAGTGACCTTTATATTAGCCAAAATTTGGAATTCTAGGAGGCAAAAAAAGGTCTCTTGAAATGACAGGAAACTGCCATTTCCAAAGTGAAAGGTAATGTGATTCCAAATGTATATAATTTTTAATAATCTCAAGTGTTTTTAAGCCCTTGAGGGGGGAAAAAGGGTGTCTCCAAATCAGGACAGACATTTGGAGGTGATATTCTAGATTTCCTAGAGGGGATATATCTAGATTTTCCAGAGAGATGTGCACCCAGAGAACAATTGCAGGTATCCTTGAAATTATTTTAATTTCCTGATGTGATCTGCTAGATAAATTGCTATTGAAGAACTGAGTTTTCCACCTTCTGAATAACCAATGAGATCCATAATCAAACGGAGAAAGAAAGCAAGCTAGAAAACAATTCCCCAATCAAACCCTTCCAGGAATAGTTTTCATAAATAGTGTTTTTATTCCTTGTTTATTAATTTGGTTTTAGTTTATTCTTTCTAGTGTTGCTACTCTAGTTATTTACCATTCAAAGTGTAATTATCAGCTACCTCTTCTATAGTTGCTGTAGATGGTGGTTTGCTTGCTAAGGTTCAGGCATGTTATGCTTCAATTCAGTCCGTTTTTGTCATTGATTTCTGTTCCTTCACACAATTAAAACAATAAAAAACCATGTTCTTAATGAAGTGGGGAGAGTGCAAACCAATAATTGCTATAAACTGCATTTCTGTTGTTGATTAAAGAACAAGCAATAACTGATAATGGAGCATGCAAGTATTATTTTCTACCAATAGGTGCCACTATAAGCTAATTAAGTGGAAGTATTTAATGACAGGTTTAAAGGAGACATTAGACATAGATATAATTCCCAACAAAGTGCACATTTTAGTGAATTTTTATTATCTATCTACTTTCTTTGTCTTTATGGTAGAAACAGCAAGGCAGTCTTAAAGCATGTCCTGAGGCAGAAGTGGAGGAGAATTGTTTTCTCACAGCCATTTGCGAAGGGTTTCTGTCCTTTTGCCGGAGGGAAACGCTGCGATGGCACCGGCACAGAGCAGGGACAGCGAACTTGAACTGCCTCAGACTCCGCGCGCGGCACCTGCAGCCGCCACGGACCCCTCCGCGTCTGTCTGCTGCAGGTTGGCCACCAACCAAGCAAACAGGGCCATTTGGACCTACTCAGGTTCAACCTTGCAGAGACAGGACGAGTGAACTGAGTAACCCAGACGTTAATTCTGTCTCTTCACAATTCTTCCTTTTGGGTAAGGCCTAACCTTTCTCGTGAGTGCCGATGGCAAAGTTGGTGTTCTGTCCCTTCCCTGCTCTTTCTCCCCTTGGTCCACACACATCCCTTGCTTCTGCTTCTGGCTTGTAGGTTTTGTAATCAGTCTCCTTTTTTAGAAAGCAGAAACTTATTAAAGCTCTTTATCAGTCAAAAATTTCAGGGGAGAAAAACAGAGGAAAGTCATGCACTTCAGCTGAGTCTCGCCAGTGCAGGTTTCAGCAGCTGGACCTAGTTTATAGGAAAGAAATATTTATTGTAGAAGAATAGAGTTAACTATCAACTATTAACTATCTTCAGTCAGATTTTCCATTTTAACCATCATAAAGATATATTTCAAACTCAGTCTCACTAAAATATGGCTCATGTGACGGTTTTGTTAGCAAAACCATGGAGTATCACTGCATTTTTTTAATGCAATTGAGCTTCTAACCTTCTCCCTGTTTGGTGCCCTGTTGTAGATATCTGTAGCCAACCGTGTAATTTAATCTCATTCTTATTCAGTCTAAATGGAAAGATGACCTTTCAGCAGATTAGAATTGATTTGTTTATAAATCTGCTAGTCTTGTCAAAGCTTTGTTCTTACAGACAATTTTGCTATCATCTGCCTGATACTTATCAGTTTTTCATAGCAGCTGTAATGATTTTTTTTAATCTATCTTTTTTTTTTTTTTTTTAATTTTTTTTTTTTTTCAGTACAGACAGCCTTGCTTGGCATCTCTTTATCCGTGTTCTCTGTGACTCTCCACACCTTGGACAGTGTGTCTGTCTACCAAATGAAATGTCACACACAGATAGTTCCTTCTCTTTATTTCCTCAGCTCCTCTCTCATTTTAAGCAAACACATCTGTACTCAACAAGGCCAGATCAGCACAAGAATGTGAAAAGGAAGATCTCCTTGTCAACACCGGCAGTGCTTTTCATCCCAAGGTTTGCTTTC
The DNA here is from genome assembly GCA_035583155.1 of Acropternis orthonyx. NCBI lineage: Eukaryota > Metazoa > Chordata > Aves > Passeriformes > Rhinocryptidae > Acropternis > Acropternis orthonyx. Next base: position 4,127,586 of record JAWWEU010000138.1, on the reverse strand, counting down.
TTTTCAGCTGGTTTTGTCCTAGTCATGGCTGTGTTACAGTTGCATTATCTGTATGTAGACTCTGCTGCTACTGTAAGAATTCAGATCATGTCACTCTTATTTTTTGTGGCACTCCCCACATTCAACCCTTCATGCATTTTACAGCCTGTCTTCACTCCCTCAGTGTTGTTTGGGTGGGGATTTTGTGTGGGCTTATTTTTAGAGTAATTGACTTGGACCTCTGACAGCACTATGTTCTCTGTGTGTGTTTTTGTAAGGAGGAAAAGTATTGCACTTCCCAGATATAGAGATATAATAAGGAGCATGGAATTAATTTCTGTGCAGTTTTTCAATGCTGATTGTGAATGTCGTACTGCATCAGTCTTATTTCCAAATGCAAGCATACAGGTGTTTGTGCAGAAAGCCAAATTTTGAGAAATATTAAGTTAAAATATACTGAGGAATGTCCTGTTGGTGGCAGCAATAACTTACATTTAACTTGTTAGAAGTTGCAAAGGTAACAGAGCTCCTTTGCAGTCTGCAGTGCCTGCGTGTAATAATGGGCTTGATGTGCATTTGAATGCTCTACATTGATTCTTATCTCTTAATAGCTCTTTAATCCAGACTTAAAATCACACATCGGGTGTAATGTACAACTAATATTTTGCATAAGCTTGTGAATCTGGACTAAAGAGTAGTAATATGCCATGGATGTTAAATTTCCAGGAGAATTACTCTGGTTCCGGTGTTCAAGGTTTTTTGGTTTGTTTTGTTGTTGTTATTTTTCCAGGTTTTTTGGGTTTTTTTTCCCTTTCTTGTAAGAAGAAACATGATCCAGTGTTTGTGTGTTCTTTAGGGTGCAATAACAGAACTTTTGTAGTTTCTGCAGTCAGCACATTTTGGATACTGACAATACAGCTGTTCTTTCCAGGGAAAAATGATTGGAATAATTCCTTAGACTTCCTTTTATAGGGTGGATAGTTCCTAGTGGTGTGTGTTGCATAGTGACATACAGTGAAATGCACGGAGACACACTAATTTGGGTTGCCAACAGCAATTGGTCACAGAGGCCAATTTGGGCTGAATAGGCACTAAACAATTATTTGCAGTTGAAGCAAGATGGTTCTTTTAAGGTTAAAAGAACTTAGACTTCAGGTTCTGTATGAGGTTTTGTGTTAGAACTTGAATTCTTTTATTTTGGCTAAGAGAAAATGGTTCCCTTTTCACAAGAAAAAGCAACTTGTTCTTCCTCTCAAGATGGCTTTTCTATATTTTTGGCATGAAAATACTTTTTTCATGTTTTATACTCTTAATAGCATCACATCAACACCAAGGGCCGTATCACCTGGAGAATAACTGCCCACACTCATAATAAATGTGACTAAACATAATTTGTGCATGTGGACCTGTTATGATCTCTGTCTTCCGCTCTCTGGCTTTCTAATGCAGCCCCTTGTGACTGTTTTTCTTGGATTGTGGATGTGGTGTTTTCCAGATGACACACTATAATTTCTCACCTTACGTCCCTCTGAGAGAAGGGACTGGGAAGGCTGCTTCTCCTTACACATTGTTCCACTATTATCTTTAAAAAATGCTGTCCTTTCTCAACCAAAGAAAACTGTGATTGTCTTGTTCTATTTTTTCATTAAAATATTTGAAGAAGTCCTCAGATATGTACAGGCTGAGAGAGCTGGAGAAGAGAAGGCTCCGGGTAGACCTGAGAGAGCCTCTTCCAGTGCCTGAAGGGGCTACAGAGAGCTAGAGAGGGACTTTGGACAATGGCATGGCGTGACAGGACAAGGGGGACTGGCTTTAAGCTGAAGGAGGGTTGGTTTAGACTAGATATTGAGAAGAGATTCCTCCCTGTGAGGGTGGGCAGGCCCTGGCACAGGCTGCCCAGAGAAGCTGAGGCTGCCCCATCCCTGCAAGTGTCCAAGGCCAGATTGGATGGGGCTTGGAGCAACCTGGTCTAGTGGAAAGTGTCCATGCCCATGGCAGGGAATTGGAATGAGATGATCTTTAAGGTCCCTTCCAACCCAAACTGTTCCATTATTTTATGATATACATATATATCATGATATATTTTACCACAGTGCAGTATTACACTCTGTTGCAGTGCCAATTGTTGAAGTTGTCTTGCACAAGTACTTTGACACAGAACTTTTGAAGACCATGGTTATATGTGTTTTTTAATGACTCCCTCTGTGCTGCAGCACCAAGTCTGAGCCAGGCAGTGCAGAGTGGTGTGTAAATTAGAGAGTGGTGGTATGGCAGTGACTCCCAGGAGCAACCAGTTGTGAAGTGTTTCTGTCAGGGTTAGCGAGGAACAGATCTGTACTTTGCAAAGGACAAAATGAGTCCAGAGAGAAAGGACAGACAGAAAGCAGCTGCCCCCAAAATGTTAATGAACTGTCATAGCTATTTTAATTTCAGCCATCTGTATTCAACAGGAAGACAGTCTATCCAGAAGAACTGTCTGTTAGAGAAAAATCTAGAAAAGACTGGAACACCTGGGTTCTCACAGAGTTCTGGTGCCAGTGGCTTTGTCACGATTGTTACATCCTGGGTAGTAAAAACTTTAACTTTGCTGTCACGACTCTGAGGAAAGCGCAGCTGTTCCTGCTGAGCACAGTGGGCTGTGCACAATGGGATGTGTAGGTGTAACTTCATCTCAGTACTTACTGTCCTTTCACTTCTAGAAGGAATTATTCCATTTCTGGTCCTTCCCCCTTCTGGGAGCAGACCAGACTCTTGTATCTTTTGCAGCACTGCCACAGATTGTACTGCTGAGATGAGGAGATGAAGCCATACTTCAGCAGAGAATGTGTTTTCCTTGGTTTGTTGGTCACCTGGCTGGGAGTTTTGCTCATTTATTTTTTTCCTCCTCTAGCACCCTCCATTTTAGATTTAGGGATTGTGAGGCAAAGCACTTCAGCTTCCAGTGAGGTGGGTTGTTCTTCTTTCTAATTACAAATCCAAAAAACATTTCATTGAGGTGCACATTTACAACAGCCTAAGATTTTTAAAAATGATTAATTTTTAATATAGGATTTGTGAAGTCAGTAAATTAAATCAGGAATTAGTTCCTGCCCTTTTTTAAACCACAGGCTATATATAATGCTTATTTTATGCCAGGTAAGTTTTGCACAGAATTTCCTGTACCACCAGGTTTCTGAACAAAAGCACAGCTTGCAAGGCTGTGTTGGACTGTTGCAGAGTAGATGGCCATGGCCATGAACTTTCTTCAACCACTTGCAACACAATGTATATTATTACTTCATCCAGGAATCCAATGCAATGTAAAGAATAACATAAATTTGCTGTTTTTATCTGAAATCGCTCTTCCAAACTTGTAAATATTTTATCTCAAATCGTGAATGCCTGTTATTTCCTTGTCCTTATTTTGCTTTGCTAAATATGAATGTGTCTCAGAAATTATTTTATTGCGTTGTTATAGCATGTTATATATATATATAACTGAAGATAGGACACTTCTGGAATTACTGTTTGTTTGGTTTGTTGTGTTTGTGTCACTGCACTTTGCAAAGGTGCTTCTTTGCAGAGGAAGTCTTCCAATGTTTTGCTATTGTAAAACTAGAGTTTTGGGGCTTTATTTGTCCTGAACGAATAATTAAAGTATCTCCCCACCCAGTATTTAGTTACTGTTTTTTCCCCTCAGTGCTTATTTTTATGCATGAACATTTAGCATATTTGGCTGCAAAGAGAAAGACAAATACGAAGCACATGAGGGCTGATTTTCTGCATTGTCTGTATTTCCAGCCAACTCTGTTAGCCAAGATGCATGCCCAAAATAAATAGTTATTTTTATTGCTCTGGACATCTTTTTAAACATGTACACTGAATTGTGACAATATTGTTTACTTTTTTGTGAACATCAATTCATAGATTCCCAAACCCTCCCAGCAGATGTGACACAGCAGGGTAAGCAGGGACATTCTCAAATGCAGTTCTCATCAACTCAAAAGCCTTTGCCATTTGAGGAACCACCTGTTGCCCTTTCTGACACCCGGGGTGGGACCTGCAGGCTGTGTCATTTTATCTGTCTTTCTGAACAGTCTTTGGCTAAAGAAATATTCCAGAAGGCAAGGACTCCTTGATTTGTGGCCTATAGTTTTTTCTGGGAAAAGCTCTTGGTGCTCACTGTGCCAAGCTGAGGAGCTGCATGTCATGTTGAGGCAACAGGCTCCAACTCGTTGTCCACATGATGACATATAGATTATTTAGCTTGTTGATTTTTCTGCCCACCCTTCAAAACTGTATAAATGTTAAGGGAAAAGTATTGTTATCAGGCTGGAGCAGTGAATTTTATGATCTTCAAAGTTACAGGTACTTCATTCTCAATGTGTTTGGGATTTTTTTATATTGTGACTTGAATTGTGTCTCCGTCATCTTACTTCAACAACTGAGACTGTTTTTTCTCTTAAGAGAGCTGGTTGTGTTGAATATGATGTTACAATCCATGTTCTCCATACTGACTGATCTGAGTTTTTTGATATGAATGACAGTCAAGGTTGTCATTGGGATTTAATTGAAATAAATTCTCTTAAGATACTAAAAACAAAGCTGACTTGACAGAAAGTAGAAATTTTGTGGGAAGTTGGAGGGTGCAAGATGGGAAGGAGGCGCAAGTGGTTGTTTTTCTGTTTCTAAGCTGGAGTTTGACCTAATTTAAATTCTTAGAGTATTAAATGTGTTACTGTGAAAGAATTCTTTAAGAATGCACTGACAATGTTAGAGAATTCAAGTTGGTAACTCTTCAGTGTCAAACCTTTGAACTGCTTTGGTTTTGTTCTTCAGCTTACAAAGCACTTTCTTAATTAGATTAGCCTGCCACAGGCTCTTGGCATATTCAAACTTTAATGGCAATAAGAACAAACACAATTAATTAATCCATACATGAGAAAGGAAGGGATAAACGGCCTGATTACCCTGGCAGGAAAAACTCTGCTGTAACCTCAGAGTTCCACTATAACTCATTGCAGTTCTTTTATGCAACCATGGGTTATACAAATGTGTCTAGTGGAAAGCATGAAAAACTTACTATGACATATAATTCAAACTTTACTCTTATTTATAAAACTGTAATCCAAGTGCCTATTTTTCACTTGCAAGGGTTACAAATTTTTCATTTTGGAAAGACAAAACTGGCCTCAGGAGCACCTTGTGTGTCCTCATTACAAACATTTAAAGTTGGCATTAATATTTATTTCTGTAATGTTGCTTCAAAGTATGGTCTGATGTTTTAATTTTGCATGACATTTGAGAAGCAGCATAGTCTAAGTGATTTTCTGTAAATACATTGACTTTATAATATTAAAGACTTTATTCTTTGGTGCAAGTTAATAACACTGTTACCATGGAACACTTATTCCTTTAATTTCATATAAATTTAAATTTTATGATGTTTGCTTCTCCAAGATTACATAATCCCTTTTTATTGAAAAGAATCACAATTATGCAAATGATGATATCCAAGGAGACAAGCAGCAATTAACTGCAAAAGACAAGCTGTTACCAAAAGAGTTTACTCTCATTGAACAAAACAGGACCTCCGTTATAATAAACCTTTATTTAAAGAAATCAATTTGGCATAGTTTCTAAAAAAAAGCAATTCATTCAGACAGAAGTTTCTAGTCTTAGGAATATGTTCAATCGTATCTTTGAGGTTTTTTCTTTGACTCCAAATGCATTATTTCTGTACACTTCAGATGGGAAGCAGAAAGTTTCAGCATCAGTATAGACCCTGCTGGCTTTGCTTCTAAAAAGATTTGCCATTCTACAGGAAGCTATTAATGAAGCAAAATAATCATCTCTAAGCATGGAGTTAGCTAGTCTGATAGTCTGAGCAACCTGGCCTAGTGGAAAGTGTCTTGCCCATGGCAGGGGGATTTGAATTAGATGATCTTTCAGGTCCCTTCCAATCTGAACTGTTCCTTGAGAGTGACAAATCACAGCTCTGGAAAGGTAAAATCATGCTAGAAAGAAACTGTGTGGATTACAACTAACCTCCCTATAGAAGGCTTGCATTTGGATCTAACCATGTGCCATGCATTTCACTTACACTCCAAATGATACCATAGTCTCCTGTGTGCCATGGGAGGCACTTTAGAATCTTCACAGATGGCTTGAGAACATACTTAAGAGCCATCTCTCCTGGGATATCTTCCCTGTGCTTGATGGGAAAGTTATGCTGTTCCAGATATGGGCAGACTTGCAACTGTAGGCAGTGTATGTGCTGTTAGAATTAATTTTGCTTTCCCAGTTCCCTGTGTAGAGAACTAAGCAGTGTGGGAGGAGGAGGAAATAGCAGTTTGTGAGGTAAAACGATTTTTTTCCTCAGTAACTTTGATACTTTGAGCTGTTAAGGAGTCTCAAGGGAGATTATGGAATGGAAAATAAGACATCAGGGTGGGATTTGAACTGGTCAGGGAGCAAGCAAAGGGTGTCACAGACTAAAGTGTAGCACAGCTACAGGACAAGGCTCATGCAGGAGCTACCAAAATCCTCTCTGCCACTACATATTAGGTAATACATGTAATACCAAACACATTTCCCCTTGCCTCTTTACAGGTAATAGTGAATAAATAATGGGAGGAAAATCTGGTTCCAGGGCTGTATCCTCCAAGAAGAAACACAGATGTACTTTTCCTTTTCCACTTTCTCTTCCAGTGAATCAGCCAGGGGAGCAGCCTGGGCAGGGATCCATCAGACTTTAGGGAGGCTGTTGCTTCAAACACAGTTGTTACAGTTGTGCATGAGCTCAGGAAAGTCTCATGGCTGCCAAGAGTCTGAAGAGTGTCAATAGATTCTGTGTGCTTTAAATCACAAGAACTGTCAGAAAGTTTCATAGCTATAGATAACTGAGATTAGTGCACCTGGGAAAATATTTTTTCCATTAGTGGCTTTCCCTCAAAGTCAAAGATTAAATAAAAAGCTCACCCCACCTTAGAAAAGGAAAATAGATTTCAAAATTTGTCTGATAACTGTAAAACAGTGAGACCTCATTTTATCCCTTCCATTTGCACTTCTCAAAACAATTTAGAATGTGTTAAATAATAGGTGTGGTAAACATATAGTATCTCATTTTATAGGTGGGTCAACACTGAAAATAAAGATATTCTGTGAACTCTACATTAAATTCCTTTTTATACAAGGCTTTTCTCTGTAATGGTAGTCATAGTGATGTGAGGTTGTGTACTGGACAATTACCTACCCTGAACAGGATGAACAGAGACAGCATCAACTTGGAATTACAGAGTTCATTTTGGTTGTTTTGTTTGGGTTTGATTTTGCCAGTTTAATTTTTTTTTTTTTTCATGCTTTAGGATAACACTAATGTGTAAAAGGCTTAAAGTTCTTTCAGAGATGAATGTCAGACAAGTGCCAATAATGCAGCTGATATGCTTTCCTGATGCACTGTGCTGGGGTTAAGGTGCAACTGTGAGGACCATAGAGAGGAAATTCAGAAAGTTTTTGACACTGAGAAAAGGTTGTAATAAACTGTGTGCAGGAGCAGGGTAAAATTGGCATTTCAGTGCAGTGTGAATGTCAAGTCATAGAAAGGTGCTGACCTCTAACCATCAATTATATTTACGTTCCTTCTCGGAGCTCCCAAGTGCTTTGCCCTGGAGTTGCTAATACCTCTCAGTTGTCATTAAAAGCATTGCAGCTCGGACAGTCTCTGCTAAGCAAAGTGATTAGATTTTCTTTGGTGAATATTATGTATAAGGAGTGGGCTTGACCATGTCTTTTAAAAGGACCACACTTTGGACATCACATGTGGTAATGTATAGAAAGGTCATGGTGGAACAGTTAAGCAGACAGACCCACCCCAGTGTAGTTTGGGTTTGGCTTTCTCAAAAAAAAGTTTTTCTCTATGAACTGGAAAATAAACCTGGAAAACTGTCTGAAAAGCCAAATTTCAGCCAGCCAGAACTTACTGTGTTTATGCTTTATTAATAAAAAAACCCCAGGCAGAAAGGGAGCATTGATGATGATCACTTTGTAATGCCTGTACAGCAAAATGAGAAAATCAGCTATCAGGATACAATATAGGCTGAGGGAACAAAAGCATCTACTTCTCTTATTGCATTGGGTCAAAGAATATTGTTTCAGCTTCTCATTTATTTATTTATTTAAGACTCAGTATGGACGACTGAAATCACTTTGGAGAAATTGATAAAATGTACAGAAAAGAAATGAGAAATTTAAAAATAACTAGAGTTTTTAACTGATATATTCACTTGTGAGGAGTCTCTATATAAGTTTTTTATGGAGATATATTAAAAATGTTGCAAATTTAATAAAAACGTAGAACATAACCATAATTTTGATCTCCGTGCTGCTGTAAAGGTACTAGGGAACCAGAATCTAAAGACACAGTGAAGATGGAAAGTAAAGGTTAATGTATGTGGAATGATTGTTTTGAATGGAACAAGAAATGTGTAATATTTGAAAAAAGTATTTGTGTGATTATTGTGAATTAAGTAAATATTATATCAAGATCTTTTCCTAAGGGCTCTATTGGTACAAATATGTTTCTTCTCTAATTTCAGTCTTTTAGTTCACAATGACACAGGCACTCTTCAGTCAGTGCATTCTAGGTAGTACACCAAAAAGTAATTCCCAAAGCAATAGCCCTGAAGCTGCAGCTGAGGCAGAAGAGTGAAGTATATCTTGTAAATATTAGTCACTGCAATAATTAATTTATATAGCTATCAGTTAATCTGTACTTGTTTTCTGAAATTTCTCCTCTAATATGTAAAATACACTCTCACAACTAGTTTGACTATTTTTTTCTACTCATGTTCAGAATTTGATTTGGTTTTAATTCTCCAGAAATAGGAAACAGAATAAAAGGGAAAATAGAAGCTGACTATGTAGCAGAAGCCTCTATGGTTTTGCACATTGTACAGGTGACAACACAAAACTGTACTACATTTAATGTATTTAACTTCCTTCTGGCATATCTGAGGTAAATGATAATTAAGTGGTCATAGGCCTTTGGAGGGAAATTTGAAGGCTGTTTCTTTGTATTTTTTTTCCCTTTACCATTTCTCAGTTCAAGGGGAATAACAAGAATTTACTGCCAACATTGCCCCTCACCAGCTGACACCTGTCATGGTTCTAGAAAAGCTTCAGCAGGTTACTGAGGTTCTTCTAGACTAGACAGCCCATGAACAGCTTTTCCTTCTGCAGAATAAGTAGTGTATGAAACATGAAGAGGCTGATTGGTGTGATTTTGAAATTATATAAAGTGTTTCAAAATTCATTTGTAAAAATCCCCAGAAACAAACAAAAGTAAAAAACAGACCAAAAAAACCAAAACCAACCAACCAACTAAAAACCCCTCAACTCAGTTAAATAAAAAGACATTTTGGGTAATACTGAATACATGTAAAATTGTTTTCACATTGCTGCTTTGATTTCTCAAAATGCATATGTTACTGAACTCTAAGGAATTTTTATGGGATTCTTGGAAATTTGAAGTTCATCCAGCACTATGTATTCTTTTGGGCCATAAAACGTGTATTCACAATGCCAACTCTTGCTTTGAGACCAAGAATCATTCCTACATTTGTTTGCAGAATCTATAGTAGGTTTTTATACCAAAATCTCTCTGAAGATCTTAGTTTAGAAATAGCGAACTACACTTGGGTAATGAAATGAAATAGGTGATATTAATATGACACAGCCTTTAATGAGCAGAGAAAGAGAGGAGATATCAAACACTCAGACACCCCTTAGGAAGGGTTAAAAGCACAATCTGCTGAACTAACACAGAAGTATTTTTGGTTCTGTTTGTGCAAAGGAGATTTTGGGGGCTTAGTGGGAGAGATGGAGAAGATTGTGCAGAGAGTTACTGGTGAACTTGCTCCAAAAGACCTACAGATGATGAAAAGTCCAAGGCTTTGCACGGATGAGCTAAGATGAAATCTCTGTTGTCTGATCTCTCAAATATTCTTGCTTGAAGTAAAAAGATTTTTTTCCTTTTAGAACTACTAACACCAAGTTTTATCCCCTAAACCCAGAAAACAGGCACCAAAACCTGCCAGAATTAAATATATCCCTGTATGGGAACATTCTTGATATTTACTGTAGCAAATGTTTGAAGGAATGAGTCTGTGTAAATAAATATTGATAAAATAACACCCCCCCCACACACACACTTCTCTCTCCCAGCACTTCAAGTGTTGTTTGGGGTAGGGGCAATGAACTACTTTTATTCTGTGTAACATTTCATTAATTTATTTACTATTAAGAAAAACTTAACCTTTATAAAACAGTGCAAAGCATATATTTGTGTTTCATTAAGTATCTTGACTATTTCTTTCCTGTTTTTACTTAGAAACAATATTTTTTTCACATACTACAATTATATACTTTTAAAAATTGTTAAAATGGATTATGAGGGAACACACATTCACCATTTTCTCTATTTATTTTGTCTGACCCTCATTCAGGTACAGCTGTGAAGGGAGACCTGACTCAAGTGTGGCCAAACCCAAAAGGTCAGGATTTGAGAAACCTCCCCCTAAATTTGTCAGGGTGAGATTTCTTTCTCACACTTGATTTTCTCAGGTGCTTATACACATTTATAAAACACACCTGATAAATTCGATGAGGCAAAAAGAAGCTCAAGCTGAAGGCAGTGGTGCAGGAAAGAACTCTGGAAAGCTGGAGCAAAAAGCCTGATCTTCAGAATGAGTGGTAGATACAAAGTTGTATGAAATCTGAAGGTAAGAAAGGGAAAATCAAAGAGAAGCGATGAGATTGAAAAGATATAAATCTTGAATATGTTTTAAAAAAACCCCCAACAAGATGTGAAATTAAAAACTAAAAATGTAATTAAAATATTAGCTAAAAAGAAATAAATATATAAATTGTGAGAATATTAGCTTAAATTGATGTAACTTACAAGTTTTTCCAGAGGTATTTAGAGGCAAAATAGAAAATTTATGATTTTTGTATCAGTGTCTAAAAGAAGAAGTAGGACCTTCTAAATTCACTACTTTCCCAGTCATTTCTTTTAGGCTTTTGATCATGGTATAGACATGTAGCTTGTACTGTCTTTGTAGGATCACTTGTAGATGGCTGAGTTTCAAGTCCTTTTTCTCTTGGGGAGTCAAGTCTTTTCCAGCTTCCCAGTAATTAAAAAGAAAAAAAGGAGACTCCCACTGTGAAGGTAAAGCATATCAGCACCATTTTTATAACGCCAGAGCAGAATGATTTCAGAAGATTTGGAAGGACAAAAAAAAAGGTAGTTAGTGCTTTTGGTTCTACATTAAACCTTATTCAGTAACTCCCGATTGCACTCTGGTGTGATTGTCATTTTGTAACTCTGACTCTGAGCTTTAGTACCAGAATGTGTATGTTTGTACCTTAAAATCCATCCCCTGCAGAACAGCTTGTTTTCTATATTTCAGCTGTGTTTTACTTGAAAAGACAAATATGTTTTTATATTTTTAAGCTTCTCAGTTCTGTTGTCAAGTTTAGTTTCCTATTTTCTTCTGTCTTCCTTAAAAACATAAAAACTAGTTATCCTGAATTCAAAAATCAAGTACGCAACTTGAGGAGTGGCCCTTCGCTTTCTAGTTTAGATAATATAATAAAAAAGGAGGTAAAAGGGCTCTCTGGACAGCAGAAAAATAGCAATTATTTTAATTCAGAAAATATGTGTTATGGGTTAATCCTACTGTCCCAAATTACTCTAAAGAGTTGTGAGCCTGGATAGAAAATCCAGGTAATCTCATTTGTGACAGAAGTCTCCAAAGAGATTCTCACTGTCGTGTATATCCATTGTATTAGATGCAAAATATACTGCTGATGGTGGGCTATAAATACAGCCAGAAAGGTGTGCAGCTAGGTCTTCACCACAGTGCCAATTTATACTGCTGTCTGTGGTAATCACAACTCACAATTTGGACCAGAGGGGGAGAAAAAAAAGGGGTTTTCAAAAGAAGCAATAAGAAATCCCAGAAGAATGAATATTCCATCAGGAGAATATTGTGAGATGAAGTATTCTATTTATATTTCTATTGAATTCCTGCTGTGAAGGGAATTGCTACAATTTTGCAGCATCCTGTAGAACTTCATGTTTCTTTAGCTGTGAAGGTGTTGAGGTGTTTAGGAAGGTTTTTTGTTCTCAGCTTGCTTTGTGTTGTATTGTAGCATTGGTTAACATTGCCCAAAGAGGTCGGTTGTGGTTTGCCACAGGGTGTGAGTTGCACCTCCAACAGCTGCAGGAACATTTAAGACAAGAGACAATCCTTTAGGAAGCCTGAAAACATTTCCAAAGTGTTCATAGTGTTTGTACATCCCCTGTATTCACCTCTCTGAAA
>JAWWEU010000138.1:4100536-4115145 GCA_035583155.1 Acropternis orthonyx | reverse complement strand
CAATCCTTTAGGAAGCCTGAAAACATTTCCAAAGTGTTCATAGTGTTTGTACATCCCCTGTATTCACCTCTCTGAAATGTTCTTTTCTCCATGTCACAGAGCTCAGTGTAAGCTGCTGTTTCAGAGAACAGACTTTTTTCCATGGCTCACTTTTGACTCTTGAAACTACGGATCTTCTGGATGTCAGGTACTGACTGCACAGATGATTTTTGAGACATGATCTGAAAAAAAAAAAAAAAAAATTATAAATGGATAAACCATTAGTAAGTTCATGAAGAACTTTTTCTTACTATTAGGGAACCTTCTAATGCCTTAGAAGGCTTATTCAGTGATGGTTTATATGGACTTGCTTTTCTTCCAACATCCTATTTCTTCCGGTATTTACTTCTGTGATGTCTAACACTGTCCTGAACTTGTAGGAACCCTACCTTTGTGGAATCTTTGTTTTTCTGGTATAAACAAGCCAAGAATTTCTCATCTGCACCATTTCAGCAGACTTTGAATTCCTGACCCACTCCCCCATTCCAGAAGAACTTCATTTGATCATATTTTGCAGTGATATTAATTCTTCCCTATATGTACTTCAAACACCTCTTTGAGGTGTCTGTGTCTTAGAATAATATTTTAAATTTCCTCAGCTGCATCCCCCTATTCTTTCTGGTTTGAGTTACAGAAATGGGGTCTTATCCTTTCCAGTTATTTACTTACAGCTGAAATTCATTTTGTTACCCTTTAAGAGAATACTTTGAAACTTTTTCTTGATGCTGTGTACTCATTTGGTGGTTTGTGATAATTACATCTTTCATTTGCATGTACAAAATATTAAGATATTTCAATTCTTTCAAATACTCATTAAATATTTCCTTGTGGTATAAAGACCTGCAGTGCACACCGAGGTGTTACCAGAGCTCCTTTTGGGTGCTCTCTGGAGCTGACTCATAAGTTTGCGGTTTGTGAGTAATGCTCCAATCTCCAACACCTGCTCCAGTAGCTTTTGTGCCGTTCCACATCATTGTGCATGCTTTATGGCAGCAGTTTGAGCACAAGATTAAGTGCTAGAAACCCCTGAATCCTGTTGCATGGCATATATGTAGCTCTGAATGCTTTGGATACAAATCCACACACTTGGACCACTTCTAATGAAAGACCAGCACACACATTTTTCTTAAAATAACAGATTTATTAGTCAGTAAGTATTCAAAAACATAAGGTAGGAATTGTAAATGGTAGCAAGAATTTGGTATCAGAATTTGCAATGGCAAACTCAGTATGATAACCACATTATGCAAGAGGCACAGTACCATCTATTCCATCTTTATGCAAAAAGCTGAGCCAGGAAAGGTCCAAAGATGGTTGGAGGTCAAATGAAAAGTGTGACTTTAATAAAATCATACTATGAAAACCAAATTCCTCCTTGCTGAATAAAACATCTGCCTTCTATGTTGTGTCTGTATGGCCATACAACACTGCTCTCTGAAGATATTTAGTACTTTAAAATCCTTGTGTCCTTCCAGGACTTGAGAACTGTGTTTCCCTAGGGAGTAGTTCTAGACCACTAAGATTTTTGAGATGTTTACTCAGAGGCTGTCATTAAGTTAAAATAAATGAACAACCTAATCTCTCTAAATGCCGTCACAGAAGGTCTGGATGTTCAAATATGACAGATCCTTGCTGTTTCTTATATTCACTTGCAGATGTTTATTCTGTAGCAAATAGCAGTTAAATAAATAGTTGTTTCATCTACAACCAAGTAATCCATGTTTAAAAGTTTTAGGAACGCCAGGTATCCTTATGGTGTCTCAGCTGCAGAACAACTTTTGAGTTAAACATGAATGACTTGATGCTGGTTTTGTTCAGGATCATTGTGATTGTGGAAGTCATCCTTTAACAGCAGCGTGAAGCTCATTGAGAAAGTCTTGTACTGACAGAAGTGAAGGGTTTTTACTGGAATATCTCGTTTTACCAAAACATTTTAGAATGACTGTCGCCATCTGAGGTGCTTCACTGCAGCGCCAAGGTAACTCAACATAGAGCTTTTGGCTTTGCTCATCTCTCCAGGTTTCAGCCTTTAGAGTGGAAACAGGAGGAGTATATATGATGATGTTGATTGACATATATAGGAGAAGATTAATTCATTTAATGTAGAGGAGAAAGACACTTAAGATAATGACAGAGGAAATAGGCAAGCTTCAGAAATTATTTGGAAAATCTTAGACATTGAAGTATTTATTACTGTTTGCTTTTTTCTTTTTTTTTTTAGCAATAATTTTTATAACTTTCTTGAATGACAGATATAAAATGTCAAAATCTAATACTTCATGAGAGGAGGATGGTGAAGGATTACAAAGCAAAAGCAATAACAGAAGAGAAAGATGTGGATTTTCTTTCCTATCTATTATCTGATAACTTCTGTTTCACTGTCATTCTACATATATCTTCTAATGAAACAAAGTATTTTTCTCATAAAAACTGCTACTTTACAGTGTTAGGAAAATGGGAATTTGTAGTTTTACATTATTCAATGAGAAAGAGAGCAGAGGGGGATAGGCAGCCCCCTACTTTCTCTAGAGTCAATTTTTTAGTCATCTTATAATGGCAAACTCATCTCTTTCTGACCATTTTAGCTCCTCTCTTTCTCTCCCACACCTCCTCTTCCTCCTTCCCTTCTATAAAGCTCTTCACATCTAATTCAATTACTTTGCAGTTTGTCTTCCCCATGCCTCAGTTTTCCTTAGGGAATGTTTGAAAGTGTTGGGTTGCATATTCCACTTTTGCGGATTGCCTAAAACATATCTGTGCTCTCCCTCTTGAGGAGAGTTTTGTGTCAGACAATGAATAGCAAAAGTCTGTCTTTGACAGGAATACATATACTGACCTTCAATTAAGCTGCAGGTTAAGACAATACTGGAAAATCAATAGCTCATTTTCTGTCTTTTGTGCTCAGATTTTGATGTTTACTAAGATAAAGGATGACAACGCTGAAGGCAGGAATCTTTGCAGAACATCCACTGATGTTGCCAGAGGCTCAAGGGCCAGGTATGGCCTAATCTTGCAAAGCTCCCAAACACCAATATGTCAATAGATATCAACTGTAGCTTTACAAGACATCCACTGCCTCTGAATTTTCATCAAGCAAAATTTTCTGTTCTCTCCAGTCTCCTGACCCAGAGGTTCCAAAAGGGGTCATGAGCAATCCAAAATCAGTTCATTGGTGGTTAGTGTGAGCAAAGTCTGTACCATGAAGGCTTAACTCTTTGTAGCTAATTTTTAGGTTCAAGTCCTAACTTGCAGATTCTGGTGCATGCAACTTTTATTCCCCCTCCCCCCCCCCATAATTTTTTCTTTTTTTTTGGATATGTGTTTGTGAGAAGAAAATGGATATTCGGAATGGAAAGGGGACATGGAGCTTCACATTTTGGCACATACGTCTCTAGAAAGGTGTCTTTTACCTACAATTTACATTTGTCTAATTATACACACAATGACAATGGATTACTAAACCTGTGAGGCCAAAGTGAATGAGTCAAGGCATGTCCTCTTTGTTACAGAAGATAAAGAATCAGCCAAAAGATAGATAATCTTGTATACAATAGGAGAAAATATATCTTAATTGACTTGTATTATTTGTTTTGACAAATACTGAAGTAACAAAGCCTTATTTTTAATTCAAACACAATTTTTTTCCCTAAAGCAAAAATATGGTAAATTTATATTTACAGGAAATACTGTTTAAAACATTATGAGTAGGTATTAAAATTGTTGTAACAGTGAAAAGGGAAGGACATGAGGTCAGGGAGAACATGCTCAGTCCTGGAGCCTCTCCCTGAACTGTGGCAGGAGAGTTCGCATGGTGAGTTTGTCTGCCAGGAAGAGATGGGGGGGTGAAATTCAAGGAAGAAAAAGATGCAAATTGGAAGGACAAAATAGTAGGGGAGAAAGGCTAATTATCTGTCTTCCTCTAACTCCCATTCCTCATCTACTGCTCTAATGACAAACTGTTTGACCTTAACTGTAGCTGGAAGTTTTCATGAGTAATACCCTGGATTTATCATAGATGCATTCATGTGGGCAAACACAAAGGTTGAGCAAGTTGGATTTCAATCATGAGAAGACCAGTATTTGCAAAATATCAAAATGAAAATTGCTGTTTCTCCTAAATGTATTTAAATTTTTGATCTTAAGGATAATGTTGCTTGTTCTTATTAAACCTTCAAAAAATATAACCCTTGAATTGTGTTCAAATCAAAAATCAGGTGGGACAATAGTTTGATATGTCATACCGTATTGTATTGGAAACATCTTTGGCTTTGCCCTGCTGTGTGTGTTGGGCCCACAAATTAAATATTTGTTAGTGAGACAAGCTGACCTGGCTGGATGGAGTGGTATTAACTAGCTCTGACTGGCAGCCTCCAGTCCTTGACTAAAGATCTGGTAATTGTGACGTGAGACCCCGAAGCAGAAAAGTGTAAAGGTCAGAAAACTTATAATGTCCCTTACAAGCTCCTGGAGGGACTATTCCCAGGAGACCGTCTGCTTGTTAAGTAGGAGTACAGAAAGAAGGGCAATAGTTTTGTATGAGGGAAGGGAAATGCAGCCAAGTTCGTGTATCTGAATAAGAAATCTCCCTCTCATTCTGTATTTTGTGCTGACTCCCAGAGCACCTTTTATTTTCTTTCACGTTTTGCAGGTTAGCATCTATCTGTTCGTCAGGTCTGGTTTTGGGGGTTTTTTTTGGTCTTTTTTTTTTGTTTTGTTTTGTTTTTTTTCCCCCCTGTGAGCCCTGCACATCGCATTCTAAAAAAGAATAAAAAGGGTACAATTCTCCTCAGGCGAGGTTTCTGCCTACCCAATAATCCCACTGACATGCTGCTTTCAGAGGTACTTGCTGTGCATGAGTGCAAGGTTTTACAGAGGCAGAGCAGCACAGGAGTGCTGGAGGCATTCTTCTAACGAGCTGTCCAGGTTACTTTCACATTCTCTGTTTTATATGCCTGCCTGATTCAGGAGAAGCCAAATACCAGAATGTCCCTACCATTTTTTTTCCATGTAGGTTTTAAAGACAGGAGAGCCCATTTTTTTCCCTGAACTTTTTCAGCCTGTGATTTTCGGCTTTAAAAGTAATAGCAATGTGCCCTTGTATATGAGCAATGAATGTTCATATCTTAAATATTTGGTATGAGGATTCCATTCCAAGCAATGCACCAGAGTTCATTTCTTACATGACTATTTTATTATCTGTTTAGGAAGTGAAAATAAACTCAGCTTTTCCACTGATCACATCAAAACAATGAAGCAGAACTTAATATGTTGTTTTCTTCCTTTCCTACAAACTGTGCAGTGATAAGTAAACTAAAAGTGTCTTCTTGTGGAAATATGACACCTGGCTAAAACTTTGTTTTCAGCTCTCTAAATCAATTTTCCTATTTTAACTTTGTGTGTTTCTTGACAATGTCCACAGATGTTAGAATCAAAATATATATTTGAAGTGAAAATGTAAGCAAGAGTCTGTTCCCAATGTAGTTTAGCAACTCAGAAAATAATAGTGAAGTCCTATAAGGACAAGTATTGAGGCTCTATTTCTTCCCCAGTTCAATGTGATTTTATGAGAGGTTCTTCAAAATGTGATTACAGCATTATACAGTGAATTTTGTATAAAACTATCATTACTTCCCTTAGAAAATGATTGCCTAGATTAATGCTTTAATTCATCTTTTATATTGAAAGTAGATGAGCAACACAACTGGAATGTCTACTTGAAAATGGAGAAAAATGTATATGAATGTGAATTTTCTTACCGGGAAATTTAATGAACCAGAGAAGCAATGATTCACTCAATAAATCGAATAAGGCTGTATTTTCCATAGCTATCACCTGTTATTTCACTCTTCTGGAGGGGAAAAATTAATCTGGTCTTGAGGGAGCTGATATGGAAGGAAGGGAAGGATAAAGTACGTGCAAAGCTGGCATTGGAGTTAACATTGCATTTATATTGTTTCCATGCAAAAAGTAAACTGGCAAAACCCCTGCCCAATAGACTTCTAAAAATATGAAAACTGTATCTACTAAAATTATAATGGAATTTTGATGGAGCTAAGCAAGTTAATACGTTGACTATAAAATCTCGAGTCTCCTTTTCTCATTGGTGTTTATGAGCAGATTTATTTTTTTTAACAGATGTTAATGGTTTAAATAATCAAGTTTTTTAAAGCATTTTGAATTCCAGGGATCATGAGTAGTTCAGTAGGTATTGACTGCTGGAGGTTGGGATTTTGTGGTAAATCAGATAAGTCCCACAGCAATAAGCCCTTCCAGCACAAACACTTTTGTGTGTGGATTTTGCTTTCCTTTTGCAAATACTGGTGCATAGTACTTTGAAATTAACTTTGCACAAATGTGCATGGCAATAAGTTAGTCACTCAAATGCTCATGAAAATCAAACACCCCAAAGGATCTGAGCATGGCCTAGAAGAACTGATTTAATAAAATCAGTTGAATATTCAGATAGACTCTTTTCCACAAGAAGATGGTTATACCATGGACAGAACCTTAATACTGACAGTTTTGATAAGTACCTCTCTAACTCTAAAGAGATGTGTTTGCCCAGGGGGACTCATGAATTTAATCATAGCCAGCTTATGGGGAGATTTTATTTAAAAAAAAAAAAAAAAAAAGGTGATTGAGAATGGCAGAGTTTACGTGGAGTAAAAATGTCTTATATGCTTAGAGCTGGAGAGAATGCAACTGCGTTCACTTCTATGTCATCCCAAAGCCTTTGAAGTCTGCAAAATGCAGCTTTCTCTGTGGTTTCAGAAACAGTGGTACACTGGATGGGGCTGTGAGTTTTTATTCAGTACTGATCTTCTGCACTTGGAAAACTGTACTTTGGCACAGAAACCAATTGTGAAGTGCCACTAATTTACATTTATCGTGAGGAAGTGTTTCTGCCTTAGCTAAATTTGTGATGATGTGTTCATGTGCTCCCAACTTTACTCCAGCTGTGTTTTGCAATATGTGCATCTCGCCATCACATACATCTTTCAGCTGTGCGGCCTCCCAAAAAAGTCTCCCTGAACTCCTTTTCCCTGAGATGAAAAGAACTTTTCACTGAAAGAGATATATATATTTTTCTGAGATTCCTCTGCTATTTCTTTATATGTAAGGCTTTAAAAAAATCATTTTTGGAAGTTTTCTTTAAAGTTGTGAGTTTTGAGATGGTGCAATCCCAGAGTTAGTTCTGTGAATAGGATTCAACATAACAGTCCTTGACCAGTCCATAATCCCAGACCTAATTTAGTTTTCAGAAATCTGCTTGAGATGTCCAGTAAAATATAAAGAATATGTTTTAGTGATATGCTTATATAATTTGGCAGCTGATCTGACAGAGCTGAGCAACCTGATCTAGTTGAAGATAGCCCTGCTCATTGCAGGGATGTTGGACAAGACAACTTTGAAGGTCCCTTCCAACCCAAACTATTCTATGATCTAATCCCAACAGAGTTTTCCCTAAATAGGATCCCTTACTGTGACTGAATTATAGATAGCAGTGGCAAAAACATGAGATTTGCCAGGATTACTCTGGGTGTAAAAAATAATCCTTAGCTGTGAATTACCAGGACATGGTTATTGTTTATTCCAAAACCATGCAGTAGATTTTACTTTACTTCATAGATGTCCAGCATTTACAAAGCAGCTTATTTGGAAATGCAGAAGTGAGGAAAGAATCCAGACAACTGCTGTATAGATAATTGGTAGTTAAATACAAGCATAGCTTTGCATTGTGGTTTAACAGGATTGCGAAGTACAGCTTGAAGGTACCATTCAAATACTTGCATAATTAGTAAGTTTAAATTTAGAAAAACATGCATTAAAACTTGAAAGCATCATCAACAACTTCATATTTAAGGTCTAGATACTAAATTATTTTTTCTTCGTTGAAAATAGCCGTAAGAGATCTAAATTATGGTGGCATAATGCTTTTTTAGAGTCTACTTTTTCATTCAGCATCTGGAAACTTCTTCCAAACCATTGCCGTGTTTTCTGTATAGAGCTGAAAGGAATAGCAAAAATCTGGAACTGTTTATTTATAAATTTCCTCTCTCACCTTCTATTTGTCCCAAGTGGTTGTGTGGGAATGTGAGGACAAAGGTATGACCCCTCTCTGCTGAACTCGGCAATTATTTTTAATGCTTGTGTGAGTTTTTAAATAGAAAGGCTTGCAGAGAGCTCCTGTTGTTCAGCCCATGTGCCACTGCTTTTTAACATTGTTCTGAAATAGCACTTGCACAGATCAATGGAAACAGGGTTAAAATTAAATCAAAGGCTTTGTGGACAGAATGTGTTCAAAAAACTTTCTAAGTGATACTCTAGATCATGTCCTTTCACATGAGAACTGTTCTTCAATCTTTGTCATGCAAACTCATCCTTAATATTTTCAGGAGAGTTTGTTCTGGTACAGAAGGTTTTATCCGTAATTCTGGTTCATCTCCTGCCACCCAGACTAAGACCAAATTAATGCTGATGTTTTCTGAGCATGTAAATTGCAATGTCAATTATATGCTGCTTCCACTGGAATACAACTGCCTTCCACATCTGGAGAATGGGGCTGTAAACAGGTTGGGGGAATCTGGGTAGGGCAGGGTTTGCCACCATCAAAATAACCAAATGTAACTGTGGATTACACAGAACGTGCTTTCTCTGAGTGAATTCTTGAAAAGAACAGTATGAATTCAGTGACTTTGTCAAAGAAGTTTCTAAATCCTGGGTGGCAGATTATTCTGGTATTGAGAACTGGATGGGTTTCCATTTTGTTACTTGGTGTCTGATACATCTGGTGTTATTAGTTCACACGTGTTAAGGAATTAACCACCTTTTTAAACAACAATTGTGGTTCTATTGGGTGCCTTATAGGTTCGAAATCATAATCATGCTCCCATCTGGACTAGATGATCATTTTAGATCCTTCCAAGTGACATAGTCTGTTCAGTTCCATGTGAATAGAATATTGTGGATGTCTGGCCTGGATCATGGAAACACGTTCTTGATTCAATTATATAATTTTAAAAAGTAATAAAAAGTCAGTGACCAAAGTGGTGTGCTTGCAATTTAGAGCATTAAGTGAGAAAGTATTAAAAAGATGTATTTCAGCAAAAATGACAAATGTGTACATCATCTTTGAACAAGCTCTGGTAGCTCTTTTATTTCACATGTTACTAGTCCACCCATTTAGGTTTGATGGTTTTATTTCATTTTTTTCTAAGTTGTATTAGCTAGTATGGTTACTCTTGCTATATTCTTTTTAAGATTGTGGGAATACAGGAAAGTTCTACTGCAAATCCTGCCAAAACAGATTATGAATTCAATTTAGATTGTCTGAGTTCTATGACTTCTTTCTTTTAATGTCAACTATTGAAGTGCCAATAAGGCATGACAAAATATGGTGGTTCATACACATTTATAGCTAGAAATAGTTTTACTGCTGAGCTATTAATATATATCATCAAAGAGATAGATGAAACAAGAGCCAGTGCAATCTGTTTGTCAGACATAGTCCAGTCACTGAGACAGAAACAGTTATGACGATGGAAAGACCCCTGGTTTGAGGAGAGAGTAAAAGGAATAGGCCATAGCAAATATGAGAGTAGGCTTAGCAAGGAGAAGAAACAGCACAGATGAGCTGATCTTGCCTGGATTTTACACTGAGTGTATGTTTATGAATTAGCAGTCTTTTACTCTTTAATTCCTATTTATGTGGTTGACACTATCCTAAATTCTCTTAGAAGAGCTAAGCTTTAGACATCCAACCATGTGCTCAAATGTGCCAAGAAACAAAACAACTACTAGAGATACTGTTCATCAGCTATCCTGTAAGATGGTTTTGTGCATGTTCTGTAATGTTTGGACAGTAAATTTAGACTGTTTCTGTGAGGTGAAATAGTAATTTTTCTTCACCTGCTCCTTAGAAACAAGGAATGCCATAATGGTGTACAGTAGACAGAGAAGTATTGAAGCAATTGTGATCACTAACCTGCTTTCAGTGCTTGAAATTTGGTAGAAGGACAGTTAAATGTAGTGCAGAAAGCCCTTCATGCCTGTAAGAAAATGAAAGTATCATGCTACACATTTTCATTGCATGCTGCATTTACCAGGTGTTTTCCACTATTTTAACTGTAATAAGGTGACCTTGATTTGCTGGATTTAAGACTTTGGTACATCTTTTTACTGAATTCTGATGATCACAGCAGAACGTATTTCCACATTGAGTCCTACCAACCTGCAAGGATGAGGCCGGGTGACCCAGAACACAGAAACACAAATATTCCAATCCGGAAGATTTGAGTGTAAATAACCTTCTCCTGTAGAAGACATAGGGACACTCCATGCCGAGTTAAAGGCAGATGAGATTATTAGGATTATGTTCCCTATAAATAGCTGTAAAGAGACTCTCTGTATCTAGCAAATGTAACATTTCAATGCAGTTATATTTCAGAGCTAGTTACTAAATTCCCTCATGCAAAATACAAATTAATAAATGGGCCTAAATATCACACTGCACATGTCAGCAGAATTGTTCATATGTCCTTTAAGCACACTTTATTTGGAGCTAAAAAGACTGAATGTGGAATTTTCAGTCATCACAGTCTACAGGTTTAGCACAGTACTGTGAGAACATACTTGTACTTTGGGTTC
This sequence comes from Acropternis orthonyx, assembly GCA_035583155.1. NCBI lineage: Eukaryota > Metazoa > Chordata > Aves > Passeriformes > Rhinocryptidae > Acropternis > Acropternis orthonyx. The sequence continues at coordinate 4,104,459 of JAWWEU010000138.1, read as the reverse complement.
CTATTTCTGATCAAATCTTTGCTATATATGGTACTTTTTCCTCTAAAATTTAAAATACATAAAGGAGAAGAAATGTTAAGCCTGATAAGAAATTTCTTGTCACTGTCAAGTACATTAATGTGACTTTACTGATGAATATGAGATGATGATTAAATTCACTAATTTTTACCCATCCAGGAAATTGTCTTAGAGGGAAAGTACTGCATAATACTATGTCACTAGTTCATGTCACCTTACTTTATGTTCCTTAAATATACAATAAAGATTTTGTTATGTGTGTTTTTGGAAACCAATGCCTCCAGAAGACAAATTTGTCTCTAGAGATACCTAATCTGCTAATATAGAAGTATCTGTCACACATTTATTCCTGAACTGCATGTAGTTGAAAACATATAGCCAAGATATGTGAATGATTAGAGAACTTTCTACAACTAAAACAGCGATTTTTAATTTTTATTTCTTTTTGTTTTTTTTGTATTCTCAGCAGAGGTAAATCACTGTTAATTATAAACTATATTTGTTTCATTTGAGATAAGCTACTTTCAAGCTGAGAATCATTATCTTTTTCAGAAAAGGAACTTTACCACTTCTTCATGAATTATTATCATATTTTAAACAATTAATTCCTTCTAACTGCTTAGGCTCAGTGGATTATTCTTGTTGCCGGGATAACCCTTAAGCCACTGATTCCCAAATTCATTGGATTCTAGCCCATTATCTATCATCAACAGTTCTCAGACTATCATGGATCCTTATCATAAAACTTTTAATTGAAAATGTTCCAACAGGGATAAGATTTTGAGGCCACCAGTGGAATACTCAGTAAGGTGTTGAAAACATAATTTGGTAACTAGAGCTGGAAACTAAGAATCTTACAAATAAGGAGCTATTTGGCTATCAATGGGTTTACTGGTAGCTTTGGGGCATTTCTGGAGTGATATGCTAAACTGACTCTCTAAAGCAATTAAATTCGCTTCTGAAAAATATTAAGACTCACTCTCCAGCTGTCACGGCATAACCAGAAGGAAATGAGTGTCCTGGGAAAACTAAACTCTTGCCTCTCCTGAGCTGTTCTTCAATTATACATTGGTATGTCACAGGAAAAACACTTATTGACATTTATGAAGTTTTATGCAAATTTATCTTTTTTTTTTTTTTTAATTTAATAACAATTTGACAAAGTTACAGTTTATTTGTGCAATTGGATTCCCAACTCCGCTGTAAATCATACACCTCTCTATTCTTTTCTTTCATGTGTGAATTTGTCAAGTTGCTGTGTGACAGACATTTGGTTGAGTTCTTTGTTCTAAATTTGTACCTTATTTCTTTTATACGGGAGTGATTAGGCAAGGTGACACTGTCTGCAGAGAGGGGAGATGGTGCTTTCCTGGGGAAACTGTGAGTGTTGTCTGGGGAAGTCATGCCAGGCAGCAGAGAGAGAGAGAGAGACAGAGTCGTAACAACGAGCTGGACACTCACAGAGGATCTGTAGGCTGAGCAGAGCAGGGCACAGATTCCCAGGCCTTGACAACCTTCTGAATAACCTTCCTTGATCAGCAGGGATTAAGATTTTGTCACTGTTCGGAAAGGTGAACAACACACTGAAACTCACCTGGAAGCAGGGATTTCTCAGGGCACTTTTTTAAAGTTGTTTTTGTATTTCTAACTGGGCTTACTTGGTTATTTAGAATATTCTCTACAAAAAACAAATATTCTAATTTATTTTCTGGTAGAACTCAACTTTTGAGTTAGATGACATCAAGACAAAACTACTTGAGAGGAATGAGTAATTTAGCGTTAAGTTGCTGTGAGTTTTTGTTCCTCTTGATTGATGAAAAAGTAAGGAAAACTAACTCAGAACTGATTTAATAATTTGTGATATAGCATTTTATTAAGTTAACAATATATGAAAATGCGTAAAGCTGAACATTTTCAGTTATGTCTGTTTTTTACACCACATTGAAGGGTTTGGTTGGTTAGTCGGGTTTGTTTGTTTAACACCAAAACCCTTCACAGCAGTTCCTTGAAAAGTGCCGCGGGGATTTTGTTTTGATTCTCTTTGACTGGATCAATGGAAATAATCAGGTTTCAAAATTTCCAGTCAGTGATGCTCACGCAGAAGCAGACCCAAAGTTTAACTGATCTACACTATCAGTCTCACTTCTTGCAAAGTTGGGCTCACAAACTCAGATTTAGTAATTTTTCATTCTATCTGCCTGTAATTTGTTTGGTGCTTCTTATTCTCGTTATGCTAAATTTTTCCTATACTTTCCCCGATGCCATCGTGGTACTGTCGTACAAGAGCAGCATATTTGTCACAGAATCACAGCCCTTTGCAAAGGTTTTAGACACAGGTTAGATGTAGAAACACATCTCACAGCGAGCTGCTTTTATATGAGGTAAAATAAATATAAACAAATTTTAATCTGATGTGTGTTTGCTCACCCACGTTTAACAAAAAGCATTTAATTTCATTGTTTTCCTCATCTTTGAGGTGAAAATACATAGAATGTTAGTTAGGCCATGTTTTGTTCTTTAGATGACTCTCCTGAATTGTCATTGGCCAAGACAAAGATCTTTACTGACTACATCAGAATTCTTTGTTACACCTGGTTTGCTTGTTGTAATTTGTTTTGCTGTGTTGTGTTTGTAGCTAAGCCTGGTGTGAAGAATGAGGAGCTCAGGAAGCTCATTATGCTTCATTTGATTTGAAAATTAAATTTTGCAATTTGAGACTTGTAAACACTTTTGAGAAGCATTGCTTCCTCTAATGGAAAACTTACACATTCCTACAGTGTGGTTAGGAAATAAATTTGTACCATGAATCTTTAATAAGTCATTCAGTGTGTTGTGCCCTTGGGCTATTGATATACCAGGAATTGTACCTGTATTCTGGAAAAAAAATGTGCAATTTGGAAATATTTTTTTTTTCTTTTCAAGACATGTAACAATCTGAATCTTATTAAGTTTATAATAAGGCACAGCTATTTCAGCCTATTCTTCTTATACTAAAGCTCTCAAAGACAGAATGATTTCTGTCATATCTATTTAGCGCCAAGTCTTGGCACATTTGTTTCAGTAGAACTGAAAAGAGAGCACAATTTTATTAAGTATCACACTTTCCAGTATATATTGCATATATTTTCAGTATCCTGTAGGGTCTTTGGATGAGTCAGTTATTATTGAGTCAGCCTTTGAAGAGACCAGACAGTGCACAGTCTCCTGCCCGTGCACCTTCAAGCTACACATAAAGTATTTATAGAAGAAGGCTGAGAAGAGAAGGCCAGGTTCTTTTTCCAGAGGTCTAATGTAGAACTTAACATGTTATCTGTGGATAACAATACAATTTGTGCATAACAATACTCTTGCAGAGTCCCTTGGAAAGGTGCCTTTTACTTTGAAAAAAGCCCCAAACTTTATTTTATGTGTTCATGTGCAATCTCTCTAAAGAACCTTTTTAAGAATTACAATCAATAGATTTAGAAAAGTCTAAGCAAAGTTTAATACCGTCATTGCATGTAAAGTGCAAGTTGTTATTTTTCCAGAAGTTTTTTGAAAATTAGTTAATTCAGTTTTAGAAGTTGCTTACCTGGAGTTAGGGAAAAAAAAAACAAAACATGACCTGTTTATATAGCCTCTGGCTAAATTCTCAGAGACCTAGATTCCATTTCTTATACTTCAAGAAGTCATTTCACCAAATCTTTTTTTCTTTCCTTTTTTTTTTTTTTTTTAATTGAAAAGTGTAGAGATAACAGCAATATTCTACTTTGATGTTTTCTGAGATTAAAATTATTCAGGTAGAAATTGCTCTTAAAATAAATTCAGTACTTTTGTTTGTTCCATCTGCATTTTTCTTTCCAGAATGCTCTATTAAAAAAAAAAAAAAAAAAAAAAAAAAAAAAAAAGAAAAAACAAACCCAAAC